>PYAF01002294.1:109136-125443 GCA_007407185.1 Glycine tomentella
CTGTGCGTTTAATTTGTAGACATGTTAGTCACCACTTCAAACCAAACCAAGCAAGAACAAGCATCATTACACAACCAATCAACCTACCCAAACCCAACCAATCCAAATAGCAAAAACAACACTCAATCATTACATGTCAGTCATGACTTCAAACCATTACACAAGCAACAATTATACATAACCATTATCAATAACTCACGACTTCAAACCAAAGTTACTACTTTTTATCAATTATACATGTCAGTCATTTGTTTGGAGAAACTACCACTTTTTATTCAGGACAAAGTTCAAGCCAATCAGTGGGAACCTATGTCTATTTCAAATTTTGGACCTAAGGTATCTCATGTTTTCTTTGCTAAATGGTTGTTTGTTATTCTTGAGTTTGGTCACACAAACTGTATTGCCAAGGATGAGGTGTTCAAGGCTATATGGAAACTTAAAATCCCTAGCAAAGCTGGATTTGACATCCCTTTTCGTAATTGGTCTAGTAATATTAGGGATGGATTCTGTATTCAGGGGAGGGTTTAGCATAGAGATTTTTCTCCTGCTGTTTTGGGTGTGAGCCTAATTCTCAGCCAGTTGTCTGGCACCCTAAATTCATGTTGGTTTTCATGTATTAGGTTGCCATAGTTTTGTGCTGTGCTTTTGTTGTATATATATCAGTACTATTTGTACTCTTTATATTTCATATATATAATTATTTTTGCTGATAAAAAAAAACAACTAATCACAAAATTATTTTAAGAACATAAAATCTAGTATCTTTTTCTAGGATGACTATAACATTCATTCTCACCAATTTCACAATTGAAACATGACCATACATTTGAAGAATCCATATAATGAATCTTTCTTCAGGCATCCAATTGCACACGCACACATATAGTGGGAATACTGTTAATATGGTCAGATTTAGGGACCCAATAAACAATTTTTAAAACAATAGTCAATGTTCTTTATGTTCCACTTTCCAGACCATCCAAAGTTTGTAACTGCAAATCATCATGAAATGAAAAGATACAAGTCCAAAACTATTCATTCTTTTTATCCAGTTTTTTTCAATTTATCCACATATAGCAAAATACAAGTAATATTTGATGGTATACATATGTGCTGGACACAAGCAATAATTGAAATTCCCAAGCAGAAGGCAAAGAAAAATTAATTCATTACATTTGTATCTCTGGAAAGAATCAACTAGAAGTAAAGTCCACCACTAATTGTTTGTCCTGTTTGGGAGCTTCAGTCATATACATAGAAAAGCAGTTAAAAAGGAGGTAAGATTGCCTTCAAGAGCAACTTTAAAAAAAAAAAACTCATTAACAAAATGAATCCTTACATTTGTTTCTGTTCACTATGGAGATAAGATTTTTCACAGTATTCTGCGGCAGAATAAAGTTGAGGCCTCAGTTTCTTAAGTTCCTGAAATGACCATAATATGAAGATTAAGTGACTTCTTGTGCATGTCATAAATCATGACCACAACAACCAAATAGAAACTATTCAAACATAGCATAAGACTTGACCCCATTGACTTCAGTTTCAGCCATGTCATTTATTCAACATTTATTCACCACTTTTTATTCATGTTTTACATACAGCTGTGCAAGAAGGATATTTCCCTAACCCAAATAGCCACTAACCTATCTTTACTTAACCAGTCCAAATAGCAACAACAACAATCAACCATTCCAACCAACTAACCATTACAAATCATACTACACATGCAACAACCATATCCATTTGCCAAAAATAATATAACAACCATATATATTCATTTGCTACAATAATCATTTGTCCAAAACCAAAGCAATATTAACCCTCAACCATTCCAAGTCATACTACACAATTTTTATAAACAAAACCTACTTAATTTTAATTTTTTTTTCACTCCAAAACAGCTATTTGTACTGAAATGCAAAAAAAAATTACAAAGACATATGTACGGATCATCCAATCCGTAACACTTATACGGATTACGCAATCCGTGAGTTACTTACGGATCCGACAATCCGTATAAGTGATACGGATCCGACAATCCGTGAAACGCGTACGGATTAACTAATCCGTACGCGTTTCACGGATTGTCGGATCCGTACGGCGAGACATACACCATTTTCCATTTTTTCTACGGATTACCGCTTCCGTTTCAGCCATTATCGACCTACATCAGCCACCACACACCACAATGGACAACTATTAAGCAATAAACCACTCACCGTGGTCACAAAACGCAGAATCGACCACCACCAAATGCAATGTATCCACGGAGAAGCTCCAGCACGGTGCAGCGATTAAATGGTGCGGTGGAACAACGAACCAATCCGTAAAGGGTAATCCGTATGGTACGCTTCTTAACCTTCGTTTTACAGAGACAAAACACAGCCAATGGAGTTGCTTGCAGAGGGAAGAAGAAGCGTGGGTTGCAGGCGGAAGAAGAGAGCGCGAGGAAGAAGAAATTAAGTTTTAAAATTTAACTATTATTAATTTTTAAACTGAAGGGTATAAACGGAAATCCACTGTTGAGAAATGGTGTATAAGAAATGTAAATGGTGTAGAAAGCTCATGCCTAACAAGAAAAAGAAAAGAAAATCACTTAGGCCCAGTTCCCCCCTTAAACCCTATTCGCCGCAATAAAACCTTCTAGGTCGGAGCAATAAAACGCCGGAGACAGAGGTCATTTACACGACGGTGCAGGTCGCAACACGTAGGTGCTTCTTGCCGCGTGAGATCGTGCGGTTATACCGATCCTAACTGAGGTGAGTTCTATTGAATGCTTGCAATTTTTTTGTTTTTGAATTTCGTTGCGTTGATTTATTTATCTATTTATTTTTTCTCCCAGAAACTATTAATTTAAGAACTCATTGCGACATCTCTTCAGAATTAGTTTTTGTTAGAATGAAGGTTTTTTTTTTTTTTTGGTTTAATCTCTTGATTCTGTTGCAGTGAGATTTTAGGGTTACATAATGACCAAGAAGAAGAAACAAAATGGGGTTGTTGTTGGAGAGGGTGATGGTGTTGGTGGTGTTGTAGATTTGGAGTCTGTCATACACGACCACGCTCTTTTTTTCGACAAGTTGATTGAGTTGATTCCCGCCAAGTTCTATCTGCCAACTGATGACAAGGAGAAGCCATGGTTTCAGGGTCTAAGCAAGGCTGCAAAAGCTGAGGCAAAGAAAGAGACCAAGGAGAATATCAAGAAGTCTCGGAGGGACCGTTTAGACCCTGACAAACCTTCTGCAACTACCCTTGACCTTCTCAAGGAAAGCTTTGGAAAAGAGAAGGTGGATGACAGTGGCGAAGAGCAGGGTGCGGCGGTGGTGGCTAAGCCTCTTGTTTCTGGGATGATGAAAAGAGATGATGGGTCTGTGACTTATGAAGAGCTTCAGCAAAGGCTTCGTCGGAGGCTTGAAGAGTTTCGTGCAGGTCGTAATACTGGGAATTCGGATAGGAAGAGGGAAGAAAGGAATGCTAGGAGAGGATATAAGGACAACAAACGCAAGAGGGATGGTGAAACTGAGGAAGGTAACCCTGTGCGTGGTGTATCGGTGGCGGCAGAGGAGAAAGTGAAGAAGGATGCTGCAGAGGCCTCCAAGGATCTTGTGTTTGGACATGTCAAACTTCAGAACGACGAAGGGAAAAAGAAGAGGAAGGCTTCAAAGCATCAGGAACTTGAAAGGGCTAAGAAATTGGAAGAAGTGAAGAAGAAAGATCCTGAGAAGGCTGAAGCTTTTGCTAAAAAGCAATCATGGAAAGCAGCAATGGATAGAGCTTCAGGGGTTAAGGTGCATGATGATCCAAAACTGTTGCATAAAAGCATTCATAAAGAGAAGAAGAAACAGCAGAAGAATGCGGAGAAATGGAAGGATAGAGTTCAAACGAGGGACCAGTTGAAGGCTGAGAAGCAGCAGAAAAGGTCAGAGAATATAGCTGCGAGGATTCATGAGAAGAAAATGCGGAAAATTGCCAAAAGGGAGAAAAAACTTATGCGGCCTGGCTTTGAAGGTCGCAAAGAAGGTTTTATGAATGATGCTGGGTCCAGCTAAAATGAGTTTTGAAGTTTATTGATTTTTGCCTTTTCATTTCATTGTTACTATGTTGCTTTTGAAGAGTGGTGTTAAAGAATGACAATTCAAGGGTTTGAAAGATGCACCTATTAATTTCTCTCTGCTTCACTATATATCTTAAACTGAGTATAAACTTTCACAGGCTCTGTTTCCAATTTTTGATTTCAACAATCTCAATCTTAATATATAGCTTTTGATTTCATGTAGTTGTTGACTCTTATGCATCTTTTTGCTTCAATGTGTCTTTATATTTGACCTTGCTGCATCTTCAGAGCAATCTGTCTCATAGAATCTTCTATGATTGATTGTGTGAATTTACCATATTATGGATTCATCCAACTTGGAATGGAAGATAACAAGAATTTTTTTACTCAGAATAAGGACTGCATGCAAGGAAATTGTGAAGTTTTGAATAGTTTCTATTCAGTTTCTAATAGTTTCTATTCATCCTGATACAGAGTTTTGTGTAGACATCTTAGAAGCAATTGTCTTGGTTTCAGTGCGAATTCATTTTACAAAGTATGCAAGGATACTCTAACGAAACATAAATATCTTTTTGTGATCATATGATGGATTGTTAATGTCTATTATTTTATTTTGCACTGCTCTATTTATGTTATGTTTGATTTCATGGATATGCAAATTGTTATATTTTTCTTGGCTTATTTCATTTTTTAATGGAAATATTGAAATTTGGTGTGAAGAATTGGTAAAATTAGTGACAATGAAAATGGTCAAACATGTAAATTCAGATGACGATTATCCAAATTTCCAGTTACCTTTGGAAATGGTTTTCGTCAGATTCTTCCCATCAAGTCATCATCACACCACACCACACTGCTGAAGGCCACGCTTGAGTGAAAGGCAACATGATCGAAGAAGCAAACATGACAGTTGACAATCAGCAAAACTACGCACAGAATCAACACACCATCAGCCAGAAAAATTATATTTCTTATTTGATTTTTAAAGCAAAGGTGATTATCAATGTCAAGTATTCTAAATGGACTCGGTAAGGCTTTTAAGAAAAGTTATCAACATAGTTGGAAACCAACATATATACAGAAAGTAACAAGATGTGATCAATAGAAAAAAAAAAAAGAAGCTAATAAACTAATCTAAGCTAATTCTTACTATACAGTGCCTAAGGTTACTGCATGCTAATACTGTCTACGTATGAATCATAGGAATGGCAAAGTGGGTTAGTTCATCCAAAACGGGTAAGACTGATCCAATTCATCAAAAAAATGGGTCGGACCGAACTGACCTACTTTTGCAAAGTGGGTTGGAAATGTTAGTCCGCTTCACTTTAAGGTGGGTTGGTGGACTAGCGGGCCAGCCTACTTAAAAAATAAATAAAAAAGTTATTTTTTTAAAAAGAAATTATAAAAAATATAAAATGTAATTAATTTAATTAATTTATGCTAAAAATTAATAATAAATGAATAAATGAAGTTCCAGCCACTTGAGTACTAAAATACAAACCACATTTTTTAGAAGATTGAAACTTTGTCTTAAAGAAAAGAAATAAATGAATGGGCATATACCCAAGAATCAAAGCACACTCTACATAAAGTACTTTTGCCAAAAAGAGAAGAAATTGCTGTGACAAGGAAACAACGAAAATAATATCTATTTTTATGATAGCAAATCAACATACACTGGGTGAATCTAAACTTGTCACCCTCTACAAATTGCTAAAGTACCTAAGTAAGTATATGCCACTAAACCATTGTAAGGAAAGCCGTAGAAAGATGTTCATTTCGCTATGCCTATCAAAGCGCCAAAGATATTGACTAATAAACAGTACTAGGCATTCCATATACATCAGTATCCAAAGGATAAATAAGCATCCCAAAACCACATGTGAACACCAACCTTTGACAGTATATTAGTAACAACATCAGCAGATGCTACAAGTAAAAAAGGAATAAATATCACCAAAAAAAGCATGGCTTGAAGCCTTGAATAAAAAAAAGATCCCCTATCAGCTAATGATTGCCTACTTTAAACACAAACCCAATTCAAGTATCTCTAATTAGTCTGCCAAACTTAAGTTTCAAAGAACTAACAAGAAACCAGAGTCATAAAAGCTGAAGATGAAGAAAGCTTATTGAATGTGTATCAAAGATCTGAAACATGAATATACTAAAGTAACAGAACTACAGAACAATAATTATTCCACCCCTCATTTTCATTAAATATCTCTTTATAAAAGGATATATTATATATCACTTCACTGAAAAAGGTGTGCAAGATGTGCAAGGCAAAGTGACAAAGAAAGCAGGATGCAGGAAGCAGAGGTGTGCAAGGCAACTTAGGTAGTTCCGTAGTTACCAGATGACGAAGTGAGTCGCAACGGTCACTGCAGGCGCCAGGCAGAAGCTCGCGACGGTGACGAAGGTGCAAAGGTGAGGTGCCGCCGTCACGCCGTGCCAGAAGCAGGATGCAGGTGCAGAGGCGGAAGCTCGAGTGCTCGACTCAGTCCGTCTCGTCTCTCACTCTCAAATCTCAACCTCCCTCTCTCACTCATTCAGTCATTCTCAAATCTCAACCACAAAACCACAACCACTCAATATTATCTATTATCTAATATCTTTCTAATTTTTTTTTTTTGTTTTTATTAGAGGCAGCAATGAGTCAATGACTAATTGACTAAATTAAAATGAGGGTTGAGGAGGCGCCAGCTACGTAGACGTTTCACATTTGTATTTTTTTGGTGGGCCATGGGCCCTGTGGGCTGGCTCGGCCCGAACCCGGTTTTGGCCCACATTTTAGTGGGTCGGGTTGGCTCGACCCGTTTATTCATTGTGGGTTTGAAGTTTCAACCCAACCCACATTTTTTTGTGGGTTACACGGGCCGGCCCGCCGGGCCAGGCCCATTTTTTTGATTTCACTTTCAAATTTTGTTATAAAAAATCGAATTAAAGCATATATTATGATTATATTATTTTTTATTATGATAATTAGTAATAAATATTAAATAATTTATTAATTTTTCTTTATTTTATAATCAAGATACATATTTTACTTTTATAAATTAAAAAAAATTGTACTAATAGTGTTAAAAAATAATATTAAATATTAAGTGATACACAAATTATTAATATATTATAAAAAATTGATAATATTATTTTATATTAATGTTAAATAGAAGTAATGTCTTGTCGTATCTTCTAAAAAATTACCTTAAAATAAGAAAATAAGAAAACGATAAATATATTGAACTAGAATAAATTGCACACTCACAAAATGTATAAACTATGACATGGACACCAAATACGATATGGATATGGATATTTTGACATAATGTTTAAAATATAAGATATAAGGACATCATATACATACTTAGAGATATTTTAATTAAATGAAATGAGTAACATATAATAAAATATCTAAATGGCTTATATATTCATTTTTTTAAATCAACTTTTTATGTTTTTCAAATGTATTAATTGTATAAAGGTGACACTTTAAGTTTTTCAACCAACACTTTGAACAAGAGAGACATCCTTGCTTTATAGCTGTCTATCTTCTCTAGCTTTACCTTTATCCATTTCTTGTCAAAGCTAGATTCTAATTTTAGAATGTTGAGTTTTCGGATGAATACCTGTCCAAAGAAGCTTTAAATATTGCATCATTCACAAGCAACCATGGTAGTGAAGCTGCTGGGCAGGTTGGAAATGCCTAAAATGTTGCTGAGATATAGGGTAACAGTAATCTATTGTAAACAAGTCCTTCCCAACATTTCCAAATTGGAGGATGACCTCATTCTCTTGTGGGAGGTGTTGGGCTTAAAATCCAAGCCATGTCCAGTCCAATAAGAAAATACTAGGGTTCCATTTTTTGAGAGGTCTGCAACCAATTCAAAAACACAAGAGAGAGACAAAGGAGAGGAAATAGAGAGTAGACAAATTCTCATGTTGAGAAGGGTAGAAATAGTCATCCTTCAATCTCATTGATATCCTTATTTAACCGTTAGAGCTTGCTAAAACTTTTACAACAAGTTCCTGGCTCATCACTCTTCACATCTAACGGTTGGTTTCTTGGATCGAGGTCTGTAGCATCATCGAAAATTCCCAAACTGAAATGGTTATGAAGCAGGCAACGATATTGCGAGGGACATTTTTCTCACATTAATCGTTGGATCGATCTCAAACCTTGATTAAAGGTTAAGAAAATTTGTTACTACACTCTGACTGTTCATATCATTCATTGAAGTTTTTTCAAGAGGGAGTATTTCAACTGTAAACAAAGGTTATTAGGATTCCTACTCTGTTTTGTTTTGTTTCGAGCAGTGATATTGAGAAAAGGTTATCTCTTTGCTCAACCGTGGGATTTTCCTCAAATTTGGTCAGTGTGTTTCTCTTGTGTAGTAATTCAATTTGATCATTGGGATTTTTGAGTTGTTATTCCTGGTGGTAGAAAGTAATTTCGAACAGAAGCCTATTTTGTATGCTTACCTCTTGTCATGTTTTAGTACAACTTTTCTTAAATTGTTTGTTGATTGTAATGGTTACTAGAACCCTTTTGTAATCTCACTTTATTGATAGTGAAGAATTTGAGTGGACTTCGAGATTGGTCCCGTGGTTTTTACTTCTCACATTGAGAAGGTTTTCCATGTTAAAAATTGTGTTGTGTTGCTTGCATAATTGTTGTTTGTGCATAAATTGCTTTGCTTGTGCAAGACCATTCATAACAGGTCCTGCAAAGGAAAATTGGTATCTTTTTCCCAACAACTAGTATCAGAGCTTGTGTTATTTTGCCTGTTGACTTGTGATTAAATATGGAGGTTAATACAAGTAGAATGGTTATACTAAATGGTTCAAATTATCATGTATGGAAAGGAAAGATGGAAGATCTTCTGTGTGTGAAGGAGTGTCACTTTGCTGTCTTTGGTATTGAGAAATCAGCAAATAAAATTGATGAAGAATGGAAGTTTATTCATCGATAAGTTTGTGGTTATATCAGGCAGTGGGTGGATGATAATGTTCTGAATCATATTAGTGATGAGACTAATGCACGGACGTTGTGGAACAAGCTTGAACAATTGTTTGCAAGAAAGACTGGTATAACAAACTCTTCTTGATTAAGCAGACGATGATGTTAAGGTATCAAGAAGTTACCTTCATGACTGATCACTTTGAATAAATTTCAAGGAATTATTCTTCAGCTAGCAGGAATGGGAATCAAGTTTGAAGATGAAGTACAAGAGTTATGGTTGCTTGGTACTTTGTCGGACTCGTGGGAGATGTTTAGAATGTCTCTATCTAATTCAGCCCCTGATGGTATAATCAATATGGATTTGGCGAAGAGTAGTATCTCAAATGAAGAAATGAGAAGAAAGACACAAGCTTCATCTTCTCAATCAGAAGTCTTAGTTACTGAAAGAAGGGGGAGAAGTAAAAGTTGAGGTCCGAAGAATAGAGATAAAGGAAGAAGCAAGTCTAACAAGTTTGCCAATGTTGAGCGTCAATATTGTGGTTTGAAAGGACATATAAAGAATTATTGCCGAAAAATGAAGAAAGATAATAAACAAGGGAAATTGAAAGATAATAAGAATGACAAAGGTGGTAAAGATGATTGAGTTGGTTTCCTCCTTGTTTATGATTGTGAAGCAATTAATCTTTTATGTCATGAGACCAGCTGTATGATAGATAGTGAAGCAAGCATTCATGCTACATCTTGCAGGGATTTCTTTACATCTTACAAATCTGGTGATTTTGGATTTTTCAAGATGGGTAATGGTGGCTTGGCCAATGTGATTGGAGTTGGAGATGTGTGCTTGGAGACTAGTAATGACACAAGGTTAGTCTTGCATGATGTTAAACATATTCTTGATATTTGTTTGAATTTGATTTCAATAGGAAAACTTGATGATGAAGGATATTGTAACACATTCAATGATGGTCAATGGAAGCTCACTAA
Organism: Glycine tomentella; assembly: GCA_007407185.1. Lineage (NCBI taxonomy): Eukaryota > Viridiplantae > Streptophyta > Magnoliopsida > Fabales > Fabaceae > Glycine > Glycine tomentella. Next base: position 119,132 of record PYAF01002294.1, read on the forward strand.
AGGTTCAATGATTGTGGCGAGAGGCAAGAAGTGTTCATCATTGTATATTACACATGTAAGGATCTCTACAGGGAAAATTAATGTTGTATAAGATGAAGATACAATGGAGTTGTGGCACAAGAGGCTTAGTCACATTAGTGAGAAAGGCTTGACTCTTTTAGCTAACAAGGAGCAGCTTCCAGGATTGAAGAAAACACCATTGAAAAAGTGTTCTAATTGCTTAGTAGGAAAGCAAAATAGAGTTGCATTCAAGAGTTCCCCTCCTTCAAGAATGTCAGCTATACTTGATTTAATATACTTTGATGTTTGTGGTTCTATGAAGACAAAAACACTTGGTGGTGCTCTTTATTTTGTCACTTTCATAAATGATCATTCAACGAAGACATATGTTTACACCTTGAAGACAAAAGATCAAGTGTTGGATGTGTTTAAGCAATTTTAGGCCTTAGTTGAGAGACAGATTGGGAAGAAGTTAAATTGCATTAGAACAGATAATGGTGGAGAGTACACAGGTCCTTTTGATCACTATTGTAGACAACAAGACATCTGACATCAAAAGACGCCTGCTAAGACTCCTTAGTTGAATGGTCTTGCTGAGAGGATGAATAAGACATTGATTGAAAGAGTTAGATTCTTACTCTCACAGTCCCAGTTGCCTATGTCATTTTGGGATGAGGCTTTGAGCACTATTGTTCATGTTTTAAATCTCACACCATGTGTTCCATTGCAATTTGATGTTCCAGAGAAAGTTTGGGCTGACAAGAATGTTTCTTATGATCATTTGTATGTCTTTGGGTGCACGGCTTTTGTGCATATCCCCAAAGATGAGAGATCCACACTTGATGTTAAAACACGACAGTGTGTCTTTATTGGATGTGGACTTGATGAGTTTGGCTACAGGTTCTATGATTAAGTAGAGAAGAAACTTGTAAGAAGTAGAGATGTTGTGTTTATGGAAGATCAGACTATAAAGGATATAGAGAAATCAGAGATTTCAGTGCCAGAGAATAATCATGATTTGATTGACTTAAATCCACCTCTTATTCCATGTGATCCACCACAAGTTGAGGAAGAACATGGTACAGGTGATTTAGATGGCACAGATGTTTCATAGTTCGTGGAGAACCATGAATATTGCTGGTGGGCAGTTCTCTCTATCAGAGACTAATACTGATGTTCCTCGTAGGAGATCTACTAGGGGTCGAGCACCTTCAACTAGATATCCTGCAAGTGAGTATGTGTTGATGACTCATTCAGGAGAACCAGAATGCTTTGAAGAAGCTATGGAAGATGAGCACAAGAGTAAGTGGATTGAAGCCATGCAAGATGAGATGCATTCATTGCATGAGAATCACACTTTTGATCTAGTAAAACTGCCTAAGAGAAAAAGATCTTTGAAGAACAAGTGGGTGTACAGGGTGAAACAAGATGAAGTTAGTTCACAGCCCAGGTATAAAGCTAGATTAGTTGTCAAGGGGTTCAATCAGAAGAAAGACATTGATTTCAATGAGATATTTTCTCCAGTTGTGAAAAAGTTATCTATTCGAGTGGTTCTAGGCCTAGCTGCTAGCCTAGACTTAGAAATTGAGCAAATGGATGTGAAGAAAACTTTTCTTCATGGTAACTTGGAAGAGGAGATTTACATGGACCAGTCAGAGGGTTTCATTGTGAAAGGAAAAGAAGACTATGTTTGCAAACTGAAGAAAAGTCTCTATGGCTTGAAGCAAGCACTAAGGCAATGGTATAAGAAGTTTGAGTCTGTTATGGGGAGCAAGGCTACCAAAAGATTAATTCTGATCATTGTGTATTCTTTTAGAAATTCTCTGATGATGATTTTATCATATTGTTGCTCTATATTGATGACATGTTAATCGTTAACATAAATTCTTCTAGAATTAGCACATTGAAGAAGCAGTTGAGTGAGTACTTTGCTATGAAGGATTTAGGGCCAGCAAAGAAGATTCTTGGCATTCGAATCAATCAAGATAGAAATGAGAAAAGTTGTTCTTGTCACGAAGCAGTATATCAAGAAGGTTCTTGAGAGATTCTGTATGAGCAATGCTAAAGTGGTTAGTACTCCTTTTGCTACCCACTTTAAGCTAAGTGCTCAACATAGCCCTTTCAGTGATAAGGAGAATGAAGATATGGCTAAGGTGCCACATGCCTCAACAATAGGAATTTAATGTATGCTATGGTTTGCACCATACCAGACATAGCCTATGCAGTTGGCGTTGTTAGCAGGTTCCTTTCTAATCTAGGAAAGGAGCATTGGAACGCTGTTAAATGGATAATGAGATATCTTCGTGACACTTCCAGTTTGAGTCTAAGATTTGGGATTGGTGAGCCAGTGCTTGTTGGATACACAAATTCTGATATGGCAGGTCATGTGGATACTCGCAAGTCTACTTTGGGTTATCTGGTTACATTTGCTGGTGGTGCGATTTCTTGGCAGTCAAGATTGTAAAAGTGCATTGCACTTTCTACAACAGAGGCATAATTCATTGTAGCAACTGAAGCATGTAAAGAGTTGCTATGGATGAAGAAGTTTTTGGGAGAGCTTGGTGCCACTCAAAAGAAATATGTGTTACTTTGTGACAGCCAAAGCGCCATACACCTAGCCAAGAACTCTACCATTCATCAAAGGTCCAAACATATTGATGTAAGGTATCATTGGATAAGAGATGTGCTAGAAGCTAAGGAAGTAGAGTTAGAGAAAGTTCATACTGATGATAATGGTTCAGATATGATGACAAAAACACTTCCTAGAGAGAAGTTTGAATTTTGTCGGCTTGTTGTCGGCATGGATTCCACTTGATGATAGATGTTTGGACTCAAGGGGGAGATTTGTTGGGCTTAAAACCCAAGTCAAGTCTAGTCCAATAAGGAAATACTAGGATTCCATTTTTGAGAGGTCTGCAGCCAATTTAAAAACACAAGAGAGAGACAAAGGAAAGGAGATAGAGAGCAGCCAAATTTGCATGTTGAGAATGGTAGAAATAGTCATCCTTCAATCTCATTGATATCCTTATTTAACCATTAGAGCTTGCTAAAAATTTTATAGAAAATTCTTGCTTATCACTCTTCACATCTAACGGTTGGTTTCTTGTATCGAGGTTTGTAGCATCACCAGAATTTCCCAAACCGAACTGGTTTTGAAGTAGTGTTATGAAGCAGGTAGCGGTATTGCGAGGGACATTTCTCTCACACTAACCATTGGATCGAGCTCAAACCTTGATTAAATGTTAAGAAAATTTGTTACTGCACTCCGACCGTTCAGATCATTCATTGAAGTTTTTTTCAAGAGGGAGTATTTCAACTGCAAACAGAGGTGATCATAATTCTTGCTCTGTTTTGTTTTGTTTCGGACAGTGATATTGAGAAAGAGTTATCTCTTTGCTCAACCGTGGGATTTTTCTCAAATTTGGTCAGTGTTTTTCTCTCGTGTAGTAATTCAATTTGACCGTTGGGATTTTTGAGTTGTTATTCCTGGTGGTAGAAAGTAATTTCGGACAGAAGCCTATTTTGTATGCTTACCTCTTGTCATGGTTTGGTACAACTTTTCTTGAAGTTGTTTGTTGATTGTAATGGTTGCTAGAACCCTTTTGTAATCTCACTTTATTGTTAGTGAAGAATTTGAGTGGACTCCGAGATCGGTCCCGTGGTTATTACTTCTCACATTGAGAAGGTTTTCCACGTTAAAAATTGTGTTGTGTTGCTTGCATAATTGTTGTTTGTGCATAAATTGCTTTGCTTATGCAAAACCATTCATAATAGGTCTTGGAAGGGAAATTGGTATTTTTTTTCCATCAGGAGGTGGGGATGATTGAGATGATTGATTAGATTGTTATTGGAAATGCCCAAACAGACCTTGAAGGTCTATTTTAGGAGAAAGGGTAAATGTCTAAATTAGGGGCTTTTGTAAATAAGCCACTAGGGGCAGTGCAAAGGGATAATGATTGATTTGATTCAAATTGTTGTTGTTGGTAGGGAAACCAGTGTGAAAGGCTATGAAGCACGGACACGTGAAAAAGCAAGGAGAATCGCGTTGGACACGCTCCGACACGGTGACACACGTCGACACGCTCCGACATCGTGTTCGATGCACGGTCAACAACTTCGACGCGTTGACCGGTTTCGACATGCAACTTTGATTGCATCGGACACGGTCAAAGGAAATTTTCGTAAAAAACATAAAAAATTTAATAAAACTTAAACCTAAAATTAAACAAGCATTTTCGCTTACCCCCTGTGTCTGGTTCACTAGCGCTCCCACTGTGTTCGCAGCCGCGCCAGTGCTTCAACAAAGAGGCTTCGCCGTTACGAACCGTGTTGGTGTGTCCAGTCCACTAACTTTTCATTCTAATATCTTCTTAGTGCTATTCCACCAATATTCTGCATCTGCTACCAACTTATATGTGGCAAAGGCTACTTTCTGTTCCTCAGTACAATGAATAACTGAGAAAATTTTTTCTAAGGCCTTTATCCATTCTTCAGCCTTAACAGGATCATACACTCCTCTAAATTTGGGAGGACTTATTTTCATGAACTCACCAAACTTTTTGTATCCATAATCAACCTCTACTCCACCTTGGTTATTTGCATTTTCACCAGAATGATTACCTATATTTCTTAATAAACTATCCATCATCCTATTAGCTGCAGCTGATTGATTTCTCATGGCAGATGCCATCTCATTAAAAGTTCTCATCATATCAGCTAATTCATTAGTACCTTCAGCTCGTGACCTACTGCGCCTGTTAGAAGCCATTAATTCCTGCTTACACAAAACAAAATATTGAGGTGATTAGGCTCAATACATAGCTAAGTGTGGCAGAAATTAACAACATCCTTAACAAGCCTTGTCATGCTTATACTAGTTTTCTATAACTTATCGTTTTAGATAAGTTCCTATTGCATGACATTCTAACCTATTCAGAGTATGCTCAGAAGCATAATCAGTCCATTCCCCAAGCTCACCAGGATGAATTGCTCTGATACCATAACTGTAACATCCTTCTAATTACTATATTATGCCTAGGTCATAATAAGTAACTAGAAGATGTTAACTTTTCTAACGTAAAATTTTTAACCAAAATCGATTGAGTTACACTTATATATAGAGCCTGTAGAGACTTTTTGGTCTCTTTAGTAAATTACAACTTAGTAATAACTTTTAAATAATATTCCCTACAATAATAGTAATGTTCATATATTACAAAGCATATAACAAAATACTACAAGTCCACAACATTAAAAAAAATCTTCCAACTTGTCCTCACTTTGTAGCTCCTCCTTTTGATTTACTTGTCTGGAATGACACGGGAATATACTAAAACAGTGAGAATTCCAAAGAATTCCCTGTAGGTGAAAATTTACTTATCATACAGTGTCATCGTCATCATTCCAACTACTTTGGTTTATTAAGAAAACATGTGAACAATTATAGTTGATTTTTAATTTCATAAACATATAACTCGAAGTAGATTCATTTTATTCACAAACACTTAAAAATAATCTCATACTTCATCATTAATGCAAGCATCATTTTTAATCATGCAATGCATAGCTTACCCTTGTTAATTTCCCCTTTAATACCCTAAACTAGACAATGAGCTCATTACTAGACTTAGGTTGCTCCCGCAGGGTCATGCTCAGCTCAACTGTATCACCCTTTGGGGTCCCATAGGGTCGTGCGCAGCTTAACTGTATCACCCTTAGGTCAATATGTCTTTCCCGCAGGGTCGTGCTCGGCTTAACCGTATCACCCGTTGGGTACCATCAGGGTCGTGCTCAGCTTAACTGTATCACCCTTCAGGTATTATCTTTCTTGTCTTTCCCTCAGGGTCGTGCTCGGCTTAACCGTATCACCCTTTGGGCACCATCAGGGTCGTGCTCGGCTTAACCGTATCACCCTTCAGGTCTTATCTTTTTATTTTTCTTAATGCACATGACATGCTCAATGACATGCAAAGCTACATAACTCATGTCATACAATTATGCCACAAAACATCAAGATTTCATCATCATAAAGAAAATCATAACAAAGAACATCATAACAACAAGATTTCTTACTACATATGATTCAGTTCTTCCTATAATCTAAACTCATCTAAATTCATTAAATTCCCATCTTTTAGTATGTTAAACTAGACTTCCTAAGCTTTCTAAAAAGGTATCACATGCCTCACTTGGAGTTATAAAACTCTAGATATAATATTTTACAAATAGAACTTCAAATCTGCCAACAGTCTCAAAATTCCATACTAACATCTCCTAGAGTTTTCACGATTTCAAGCAGTAAACAATCTAGTT
>PYAF01002294.1:125543-139117 GCA_007407185.1 Glycine tomentella
TGAATTCAAAGCTTTCATCCTTTATATAGTAGTTGGAAGCTAAAAAATCTCCTAAGTCATTATGGCCTTACTTTCCAAGTGGCCAAATCATAAAGGCTATTGATTCACCTTCATCCAAGTGTCCTAACTCTTGAAGGTTCTCAATAATTCTCCTTCCTTCTTGTATTTTCGTGGAGTAGCTTGCCAATGAAGGTTTTTTTTTATGCTTTTTCTTTCATTCTTGAGTTTATCCCAAACCTGTTTTAGTAAAATTCTAATTCTGGATTCGTTAACCGTTGGATCTCTTTAAAGTTAATCGTTGGATCTCTTTAAAATTTTAAAGGTACACTACTATCCCACATATGTAACTTTTGACCGTTGGGATTGTTGAAATAATGTCTAGAGCTGTCCACATGTTCTACCAAAGGAGATAAGAGAAGATTTTTCTTCTCATCTTGTATACATGTTCCAAGTGTCCACCACTTGTCTTCTTCATGAAGCTTGCCTTTACAAGTGGCTTATTCATAAATCTTCTCCCTTTTTCTACATCATTCCACACGTGAACTTCAAGCTTAAGGGGCAGGATGACAAGTTTTTCTTCCTTTTATGCCATTACATATCATTTCTAATGCTAAAGTAAAATCTAATTCCCACTTATGGTAATTCCTTGTATAAATTAAATTTAATTTGAATTCTTTCACCTAAATAGAATCCTAGAGATTTCCAAAAATTATCTTCAATAACTTATAACCAATTCTACAGAGTACCATACAGACCTCAAGCACAAGATTGTCCTTATCTTAATTCCAATTGGTCTATTCTTCTTCTGACCATCAAAATTACTAAACCATTTTATTGGATAAATTTGAACATCCTACAATTGAGAGAAAATTTCACAGAATCTCAAAGGGTATCTGTTCATTTCTGGCCTGAAGGATATTATGATAAATTCATCATTCATCCTAGGGGTATATTTGTCATTTCCACCATAAAAGATCTAGTAAAAAATATCTAAGGGTATTCTTGTCATTTCCAAAATATCCAAGGGCATTTATGTAATTTTCCTCCTTAAAATATCTAACTAAAGTATCTAAGGGCATTTTGATAATTTTTCAAAAATATCCAGGGTATTTATGTAATTTTAACTTTAAGGGCATTTTTGTAATTTATTGTTTTAAGGGAAGGACAATATGGTCATTTCTCTTCAACTAATTTTTTTTTTTTATCCAAGTATCATCATACTTTCACAATTAAATAAGAATTCAAGATATAATTTTGAGGATGTTACATCTAGAGCGAAGAGAAGGCGAAAGCTTCTCATTACCACCAAAGCTTCTCAGTCGTCGTTCGCTGTTCTCACTTCTCCAGGTAAGCTTCTCTGGCGCCAAAGCTTCTCATTTCCCCTTTCCTTGTGTTTTATCTCTTTCATTGATATTTGTTTAGCTCTCTTTCTTTTTAATAAACTTGTCTTTGTTTGAGGCTTTTAGCACTTTTTCTCGATCCAGTGGTCCACCACCAGTCTATTCAATAAAATTATGGTATTTTTTCTTTTAAAAGTTCACCACAATTTCTAGTATTAACCACTGGTAAAGTGTAGCACTGCTCCTGATAATTTAAATTTACACCCTTGATGAGATATAAACACAAAACAGGAAGGGATAAAAATGCATTGCTTAATGTTTTGTTGTTTTTAGTTTTAACACTTGTTTTGTAAATAATATTTTAAAATGTAATACAGTTTGCGTGTCCAAAGATTAAATGAAGAATTAAACTCTTTCTTTATATAACGTACACTAACTTGATAAGATATTATTATGTAATTATAGATCATTGAGAGTTTTAAATAATGGGATCTGAATCTAAGACTTCATTTAAAAAGTGAGAATACCTAGCAACTCTTGATATTAAGCTAACGTGATGGGTCTAAGATACTTGAGTATCAAACATTATACATGATTATATATACTTTTGAGTACTCTACAAACTTGATAAGTTTTCATAAAAATTTATCTAATCCATATGGTATGTATGGTTTAAGAAAGAAAGGGAAAAAGAAAGATAGAGGGAGAAATGAGAAGAAAACGAGGTATTTTTATAATTATTAGATAATGGAGAAATTGAAAGGAAATAAATAAAAAAATATGTATGTTTGATCAAATAAAAAAAAATGTGATATATGGGAGCAATTTAATTTTTATATATTTACAAACTTTCTATTCTTTTTCTCCTCAAATTGGAAGAAAGAAATTGGATCCTTTAATTTATTTATTTATTTATTAACAAGATCCTCTAATTTATTGATCTCTTCCTTCCCCTTTTCAAAACTTCCGAACAGTAAAATAATTAAAAATTGACATATTTTATTTCTCTTCTAACTCTTCTTTTCCTTTTCCATCAAATCAAATTGACCATAAATATTTAATATACTTAGGATTTGACCCGTTACCTCACTTAAGCTATATAATCTCACTTTAATTTGAGTTTTGTTTTGATTGTACATAAAATTGGACCCGTTACCACTACCAAATTAATGCAATTTTTTAATCTTCTTTCCTGCATCTTTATTTAATGTTGTATGTGTTGGGCTGTTCATGTTTGGGACTGAACCTTATGTCTTGTTGTGCTATCTTTATTTTTTTTAGAATGGATTCAAATATTGAAAGTAGTGGAGATGATGAATTTTTAAGGAAATCATTATGGAAATATGTTACCAGATTAGTCATTGGAATGAAAGTTGGAGGAAATATATCTTGGAAATGCAATTTTTGCTCAAAGGATTTTAAAAGTTCATATACTAGAATAAGGGCTCATTTGTTAAAATTATCAGGTAAAGGAATTGCAAAATGTTTACATGTGTAGACAAAAGACTTGCTAGAGATGGAGAAATTAGAACAAGAAGCTAGTGAGAGATTGAAGAATAATGCATCCAAAAATGTGCCTCCTTTACCCCCTTCTAGTTTTTCCATGGATTCAAACTCGAAAAAAAGAAGAAGTGGAAGTGATGGGGGAAATTCATATAGAAATCCTATTGAGAGGGCATTCAATGTTGGGGCACGGGAAGAATTGAATAATTTGATTGCTAGGATGTTTTATTCAGCAAGATTGCCATTCACTTTAGCAAGGAACCCATACTTTCAAGCCGCCTTCACGTATGCCGCGGATAATAATATTAGAGGTTATTTGCCACCAGGATATAACTCCTTGCGAACCACTCTTTTGCAAAAAGAGAACGAAAATATTGCTAGGTTGTGTGCACCTATTCGAGTTGGGTGGAATGAGAAGGGTGTTAGTATTGTGAGTGATGGATGGAGTGATTCACAAAGAAGACCACTTATTAATTTCATGGCTATGTTTTTGAAATCAATTGATTGTTCAGGAGAGACTAAGGATAAGTATTTTATTGCTAGGTTGTTACAAGAAGTAATTCAAGAAGTTGGGCATGAAAAAGTGGTTCAAGTATTCACGGATAATGCTGCAAATTGTAAGGGAGTAGGACATCTTATTGAGCAAGAATTTCCATCTATTACTTGGACACCATGTGTTGTTCACACATTGAATTTAGTTGTGAAAAATATTTGTGCTGCTAAAAATGTGGAGAATAATCAAATAACATATGAGGAATGTAGTTGGATTTCTGATATTGTTGGAGATGTTTCTGCAATAAAGCATTTCATAATGAACCATTTTATGAGACTGTTAATTTTTAATGAGTTTGTGGGATTGAAGTTGCTTTCTATAGTTGAAACCCGCTTTGCTTCCATGATTGTGATGCTAAAGAGGTTCAAATTGATAAAAGGTGGTCTCCAAAATATGGTAATCAGTGAAAAATGGATTGTGTATAAAGATGATAATCTAGGGAGGACAAAATTTGTTAAAGAAAAGATATTGGAAGATCTTTGGTGGGATTCAATTGATTACATACTTGCTTTTACTGCTCCAATTTATAATATGATTAGGATTTGTGACACTGATAAACCTTGTCTTCATTTGATTTATGATATGTGGGATGAGATGATTGAGAAAGTGAAGAAAGCTATATACTTGCATGAATGGAAGAGGATGGATGAGACCTTAAATTTTTATGACGTGGTCCATGACATTCTTGTGGATCGTTGGACCAAAAATTCAACTCCACTTCATTGTTTGACACATGCTTTGAATCCCAAGTAAGCTTTTAAATATAAATGGACTTAATACTTCTCTTATTTGATATAATTTGTTAATTGTTTTTCTTTTTTTTTTCTTTTAGATACTATAGTCAACAATGGCTTGATGAAGATTCTAGTCGAGTTCCTCCACACAAGGATCAAGAGATTAATCAAGAACCACAAAAATGCTTAAAGAGATATTTTCCTAACTTGGAGGACCGAAATAAAATAAATTTGGAGTATATGGACTTTGCTAGTACAATTGGGGGTTTTAGAGATTATGATGTCATCCAAAATCGATATTCTATGGAGCCCAAAGCTTGGTGGGTGCTTCATGGTGCTTGTGCACCTATGCTTCAAAAGATAGCATTGAGACTTGTTGCACAACCTTCTTCTTCATCGTGTGCTGAACGCAATTGGAGTACTTATTCTTTTGTGCATTCTATAAGGAGGAATAAGATGACTCCAAAACGTGCGGAAGACTTGGTTTATATACATAGCAACCTTCGGCTCTTATCAAGAAAGAGTCCATAATATACATAAGGGGAGAGTAAAATGTGGGACATTGCTGGAGATACATTTGAAGATGTTGAAATGCTTGAAGTTGCTACTCTTTCACTTGATGAGCCAGAGATGGAGTCAAATGTTATTGACGAAAATATTCCATGACGATAATCTTCATATTTTATGTTTGTCTATAGATAATTGAATATTTTGTTTTGAAGATTGAAATGCAACCTCTTTGAATTTTTTTTGTTACATTGATGGGTATTATTAGTTTAGTTTAATTTTTTTTGTTAAATTATTGAATATTAAATAAAATATGCACTATATAAATTAAAAATATTATTTAATATTAAAACATGTCCCAACGTGTCTAAATCCATAATTTTTAAGATTGCCGTGTCGGAGAGTGAGTCATGTCGTGTCACATGTCGGTGTCGGTGCTACATAGGTGAAAGGAGAATGCTCCTTTTGCGGAGAGTACCTTGTGTACTTAGTTCTGTTACAGAGTTCTGGTTTTACACAAACAGATTGTTTCTTTCTCTCTATCACTCTCTCCGTGCTTCTGTAAGACATTATGTGGGAATCAATCCTTGGGCTGAAAGTAAGTTCCTAACAGAGATGGACATTCTTTTTTTCTCCTTGGATTGTTCAACCTTAATGCTTCTCTCGTTGTTTTTATGCAATTTATTTCTGACTCTTGGCTTAGATGATTCTTCCCCTTTGATCTATATATTTCAATCTATGGCTCTTTGAAGGCTTGTTGACTTGAATAGGCAGATTTTCAAGTATTTGCATAATGCAATATTTGTGAAAAAAAACCTTATAGATCACTAATCAATGCACTGAAGGAAGAAGCCGCTGCACTTAATAATTTTATTGTGGAAAATTTTTATCATGTGTGTATCAATCTCCAATGTAACAAGGAGATCTAACTCAGTTAATCGAACAGGATGTGTAGAATTTAATTGAACAGGATGTGTAGAATTTGTGAGTGTTATAAATCCTCTGATACCATACTCAATTCCTATGGGATAATAAAAAAAAACTCCAATCTTTGTTTCTGATTACGTAACTTGTGAAGATGTAGTTTCTGTGGCTCCTGACAGCAACCGATGGGATCTAGGAGTTTATGTTGCTAGCAAAAAATCATTGCCAACACTCATTTGGTCAAATCTTCCAAAAAAAACGTTGATATTTGGAGCAACCATGCTTCAAAGAAGCAATTGAAAAAGTTCTTCTCATATTTACTCCATACCTTCACTGTGTAACAAGTAGTTTTCAAGAGCCAGGTGTGCAAGAAATTGACAAGCGTAAGCTGCTCAAGAGGGCTATTTTGTCACAAATACCATCAGAACTTCTAAATGGTTCACTTTTGTTCAAACAAAAAGTAAGATCCTCCTTTGGTCATACACAACTCATTTTTACCCCTCAAACACCAACACACTCATAAGTAAACTAATAAAGAATTGCATATTAATCTTTGCCAGTGTTCGTTTCAGCTTAGTTCAGCTTTCTATAGAATTCTGTAATTTTTTTCTTGCTTAATGCTCCAGAGTCATATTTTGAGCAAGAAAAATTTTACATCTATAGGTATTCATTTGATGCTGTTGTTTTAGTTTGCTCAATGGAATCTGGCCTCAATGTTTTGCCATGCTTTAGAGAAATTCGAGCTTCCATTTAATGATGTCATTTTTTGTTTGTCTCTTCGTGCTTGAATTTCTTGTGTCAACTGAATTAAGATTCAAATAGCAAAGTGCACAACAAAACCTCCCTTGGGATTTGGTATTAACATCTTGTAATCTGGTTAACCTCTCAATCTCATCTAAGGCCATGTAGTTAGTTGCATTTAGAGTCTCAATAAAGTACTATATATTTGTATGCATACTGTTCTCTCCATCTCTCAGTACTTTATGTTGTAAAAGAAGCTTATGCACTCCTATATCTAGAGTGAATAAGCTTCTCTAAAGTCAGCTTGTCTCTAAAGTGTACAATAGAAGAGTTTTTACTTATAAATTTTTGGATAAAACTTTGATACAAATACTTTTGGTATTATTCTTCAATTAAAATTTAAGTTTCAATAACCTAGATTAACATTTAATACAAATTTTTATTACACAAATTATTAACATAAAACTCTAATTCTAATTAGAGAATAGTACTAAAATCACTTTTTTTTGGGTATCCTTCACTAAAGACAATCCGGTTTGAACCGGTAGGATCATCATGGGTTGCAAAACTCTTTCTGAATATTTAACACTTGCATATCAGGATTCGAACTCGAGACCAGAGACCACTGGTTAAACTTGAACAACTCCATGCCAGTTGATCTATCCACTTGGCGGTATAGTACTGAAAGCACCTAGTGGGTATGAGTTTTATCCAAAGTCGATACACATTTACCTGCACAATTTATTATTTTATTTTACATACAAGCTCACTTTAAAAGAGTGTAGAATGTATCTACAAGAAGACTACTGGCTTTTCATCCATTCATCCCTGAGAGTTCATATCTGACAGGAGATTGGTTGCGAATTTCTTTCAACTTCAAGCTGGATTTTGTAAAAACTTTTGGGGATGAGGAAACACTGAAGAATATTGAAGACAATGGGGACTTCAATTCATCGAGCTCATCATCACTTGTGTGTGACTTCCTAACAACAGAAGATTTGTTTCTTCTTAGTTGAGATTTGCTTCCCATCTCCCCAGCAATGCTTGCAATGGAAGATGATGGTGGTGGTGAATAGGCAATGGGAGCTGCAATGCATGGAAAGTTGTTGACACACTCCTTTCCATCTTCCATTTCATTCTGTGTCAAATTCAAAACAGAACTTAGAAGAAATCACATGGCACATGAAATTAGCTATATATAGAAAAAAATGAAAGAAATGAAGAAAAAGTATATTCATAAAATTATACTAATCATTTGATCCCTATAGGTATCACTCATTTAATAATTAGTTCCTGTATGAAAAAACTGAAGTTTTAGTCCCTACAAGGGTACTGTATAGAAAATTAGAAACTAAAAATCAACTTTTTTAGAGACAAACTTAAAAAACATAGTAACAACAGGGACCAATGTGTATTAATAAGAACGTGCAGGGATTAAATCATTAGGTTAACCTTAATAAATGTAAATATAATTATATTTCACTCAATATATAATATCGTTTCTGTATCTTAATTTTTCTAAAAAGTTATTATATTTATGTATCATATCCAATACTCATATCTATACCTATGCACCATAGTATATCAATTTCATATTTCCATTGAGATCTGTGGAAGACAGTGTCCGGATTTCACATGCATGGTGGAACTTTCCCAAGTATAATGTGTTTATTTTATTTATTTATGCATATGAGAATATTTAATATGGGGTGTGTCCAATAGAAGATCCTATATAACGAGACAACAAAAATTTAAGTACAAATTTGGATATCTAACCTCTGAGTTCAAAGCTTCAAAAACATTGGAGGGAACAGGATCAGGGCAAAGCTCATCCGGGACAAAGTTGTCTAGAATCTTCTTGATAAGTGTTGCATTAAACGTTGGGCACACCTTAACAAACAAGAATCCTTTTAGCATGATTAGGTGAAACATAACAGTGTTAACAACTAGCAACATGAAGAAAAGTTCAATTCGTAGCCAAACAAACCTCATTCCTTATGGATGCACTTAACAGCATATCCTTAGGAAGCATCAAGAGGTCACTTAGTGCATTGAGAATACTGAAGGACTTAAAGAATGTTTTTTCTCTCTCTCTCTTCATTGTGATCAGGGTCAGCTTTATCTTCAATTGAGTCAACATCATCCATGCCAAATAGATCAGTCAACCATCTAGACCAGGTCCCAATCTGACAATGACAAATTCAAGGCATAAATATGAAGAATGTATCACTAAAGGAAATTATCTATAGTAACATTGTATTCAAGATGCACAGTCACCCTCTAATTCAACAACTGTTCTGCTAATTCTAGGCCAAGAAACCATGTTCATGGCCTACTTTAAAACCCACATTCATGACTTAAAGAAAGATATAAACTAAAACTGAAAGAAAGGTACAAGTTGAACTTATATTTGTGGGTAGGAAATAGATTCATGAGTGGATGACCAGATATGAAAGTTCACAAATGTGTAAAGAAAGACAGACAAACATACATACATACATTCATACTAACGTACAGATGCACACACTCAGATTGAGAAGTTACCACATTTTTTAGCTGTGCACCAGCTCCGAAGCTTGATTTTCCAGGTGGAATGGGGAGAACATTGGGATCACTAATAGCATCAGATACAGGATCTGTTGGTATATCATCAGCAGATTCGCGAAGAATGGCATTGAACATAGCCACATCTAATCTCGCCACACACTGCTCCACTATCTAGATTTAAGTAGCAGAAATGCATTCTGATGTCATGACAGATACAAAGAACAGAAGAAGTGCTTTCATTTCATTGACTAAAGAAATGAACTTAAGACACAATATGAATTAAAATCTCTTGCAGGAATATCAATTTGGGGGAAGAAAAACACATTTGCAGATGTTTTACTTTCAGATTAAGAAATTTGTGCTAATTATATTTTTACAACCATTCTTGGCCATACATTACAGTAAGGATATTACAAATGAAGACACCTTGCTAGTCAGCCCTCATGATTAATTCACGAGACCCAAGATCAGCCATAACAGACACACCTTATAGTTAAATTTCCTGGCAGGAGTCAATGATAATAATGTCCAAATATAAAATAAAATAAATGAATTTTCCATCCTTTAGGAACAATAATATACCCAAAATAAAACCTTATGGAATTCATTCACAGTCACAAACAACCCTCATTGTTTATCCTGCTCTTGTTTTTAAATTGACCTATAATCATAACTTTCAAATCTTATAGCCTTACCAACCCTAGCCAAACCACATAACCAACCGGTCACCAAAGTGCAACTTTATCTTTGTGTCAGGACTTGGCACTCGCCCTCATATAAAAATGTAAATAAGGTAGAGGGAAAAAAAACAATATGATGAAAAAGTAAACTTTAGTTTCTTTTAGCATAAAGAAGGTTGGGAACTGATTAAATTAGACTGACCAATCTAGAAAGCATAGGCAGACATCCACACTCATGCCCTCGGGCTCGAATAGGACAGACCCTTTCACAGGCTTCTCTAAAAGCATTCTTCCAAATATATAGAGACAAGTTACCCTGATTTTGATCACATGAGCTTGAAGTCCTTTTATAGTCTTTTCTTGTGGCAGAAATCATTTCCTTGTATGTCATCATGGTGTGCTGCATATGTGGAGTCAGAGTCTGGACATAGAAAAAGAAGGATTCATGTTAGATTACAATGAAATTTTGTGATATTACCCATCAGCAAATAGATGAGTTGTAGGATTGTTCAAGGGGAGGATAAGATTAAGGCATTACCTGCCACCAGATGGATTCTATAATGCGAGAGAAGATCCAAGCTTCAACCTTTTCGAGTGCTAATATGAATATATGGGGATCATCCCAGTTACCAAAACCTTCATATCCTAAAGCTGTATTTTCAGTTTTTCTGGGGTATACCCTTCACCCTTAGTGAGGTTGTTATCTTGCCATACCCCTCCCCTCCCTCAGTTTTCCTTCTTCTACCAGATCCAGCAGGATTTGATGGAACTTTGACGGTTCGGCTTATAATTGTTCTCAACACTATAGTATTAGACAACCAAAAAGTCAACCTGTAGCCATGCAAGAAGAGGTCATCCAGAAGGCACAGTTCATGATAGAACTTTAGTTTCCATAAAGTGAAGAAAAATTCATCAGAACATCGGTTGACAAACCTCTAAATGAAAACCTGACCCATTTAAGGGTTTGTGCAGGATATCTATTTCACCATTATCTTAAAAGAAAGTTTAGATTTAGTCCATTATCATTTTAGAAAGTATTTTGATGGAGCAATGTATCACATGCTCAGCATAAGGGAACTTTCTTTGTGACTCAGCTTGTTTCCTGAATTAACCAATTAAAGACAATGAATTCTTTTGTCCACAAAATATAAAACTAACACTTAATGATGGTGCAACTAGTTATTCTTAGATCTGATGGATATGTTACAAATGTAGTTTTCAGTCATAGGATATTTGGAAAGTTGTCAGAATAAAAAAAAGTAATATGGCTCGAATGTACCTTGGGACATCATGTCCACATGCCTTTGTAACAAGTACTAATCCTGAAACAGAACTTTTAGCTGCCCCAGCCCTTCTTTCTTGAAGATTTTCTTTACTAGCATGAAGATAGAGCCTGGAAAGGCGCCGAGCTGGGGCATGAACTTTACTTGTGAAGTTTCCATGCTCAGCAACTACTGTATGAAAGCAGCCTCAATAGCAGCAGCTTCTCTTAACTCTCCTTCAAGCATCTTTATCTTCTTTTCTAAATGCTCAATTTTTCCATCTAGAGTACCACTTCTTATTTCCTTTGCAAGAATCTTAGAATCTCTTCTGTCATTGCTTCTGTTCCCTGAACTGTTTTGTGCATCTCCAAGAATTCCATTTTCATTTAATTCAGCATTCCTAACTGAGTCTCCCAGTAACCTCACCGACTTCGTGCTCGTTAATCTTTCACTTTTGAGAATATTTTCCTGCATACTAATATTTGACTCCACAAAAGAATGTGTATTGCTACCCAATAAGGCTTGATCCTTGGCATCTTGTGCTACCAATTGTTCATCTTCTATGTAGTTTTGCCTGTCCAAATTAGATCTTTCATTTCCATTTATGTCCTCAACAGAACCATAGCAAATTTTATCACCTCCTCTCTCCTTCATAAAATATTTGTCTGCTTCCTTACATCTCACATTTAATTTGTCATCACATTTAGTAGTATCAAAGTTTTCATAGCCTGGATTTTTGCTAGTGAAGTGACCTCTATCATAAGATGATGTATGTTTTGAATAAATGCGAAAAGTACTTTCATTACTGTTTCTTTGGACATCAGCAACTATATTTCTGTAATTAGCAAGCTTTTCATGAAAACTCTGACCCAAACTTTCATGACCACTGCTTCTTGTCATTCCCCAAGGATTTATGTCTAAATTGTCACAAACTGAAGATGGTGATGAAGAATCGGCACTAGGTGAAGCAGCAAGCTTTTGGATTGACAATGAATTGCGATTAGGAGAATTAGAAGCATGACCATTTACCAGACTCCTGATAACAGCAGATACATCCGTTGATGGCACGTAAGAACTCCTCTCAAGTTTGTTGTGTGTATCTTGTTGCACAATATTCATGTTCTCAAGCCTTCTTTCTGAAGCCAAGGGATGTTCCTTAGCATTCACACCAGTGTTGTTGCTAGTTGGTTCGTTCTGCAATTGAATTGCAATTACTATATTGCTTGATGAGGAATTTCTTAATATATTCATATATGACAAACAAGAAAATCACCTCACTAATTTTTCACACTATTAATGAAAATATGATTGTTACTACTTTTTACACTTAATATTGAGTCATTTATAGTTTGATTTCACTAGGTCCAGTCACCCTGCTGATGGCAAGTTATAACCTTGTTCAGCAATCATAAAGCACACAAAAGTTGCAATGATATATTCTATTGTTGTTTGTCTGAGCCACTTTTACTTGTCCTTAAAATATGCAATGCCAGCATATGAAATATTAAAATTCTTGTTCATGAAGTAGGAGTCACTCTCTCGCTTTCTAAATGGGTACATTTTATAGGACTATGCATCATTGCAAAGAGCTAAGCACATTAACAAAGTTATGACAAATGCAAATTTCATGCTGATGATATCTGCATGTAATATAAAACCACTCATGTGTCCTTACTCTTAAGCTCTAGGTGAATACACATGAATGGTTTTGTATAACATTTCTAACTGGATAAAGAGAAATTATAAATGAGTACCGTTCCAAATTTTGGCTGGATAAAACCAGTGGACTCAATTGAAGTAGAAACTGCTGCCACAGATGAATGTGACAAGACATCATCATCAGTAAAAGAGGCAATCTCGGCTTCGTCAGCATATTCTTCATTCATGAGTGTTGACTTTGTTGGGCTTGAATCCCAAGCCAAGTCCAGTCCAATAAGGAAAGATTGAAGTTCCTTATTTTAATAGGTTAGTAGTTACTTCTTTTAAGAAGTTGGCGGTTAATTTGAAACCACAAGAGAGAGAAAAGGAGAGGAGAGTAGAAACTGCCATCTTTCAAACTTCTAGATCTCATTTGTTAACCGTTGGATCTTGGTGAAACTTTTTAAGCAGTTTCGTGACTCACCAATATTAACATCTAACGGTTGGTTTCGTGAACAGAGGCTTGTAGTATAACCGGAAATTCCCAAACCGAAGCGGTTATGAAACCGTTTTCTGAAGTGTGCAGTTTTATTGTGAGGGACGTTTCTCTCACATTAACCGTTGGATCGCATTCAAAATTTGAGGATTGGTTACTAAGATCTGTTTCTATATTATGACCATTCGGATCATTCATTAAACTGTTCCAAGAGAGATTTTTTCAACTGCAAATAGAGGTTATCATAATTCCTGCTCTATTCTGTCTTGTTTCGGGCAGTGACATTGAGAAAGAGTTATTTCTTTGCTCAACCGTTGGATTGTCCTCAAATTTGATCAGTGTGTTCCTCTCTTGTAATACGTCAGTTTGACCGTTGGGATTGGTTAGTTGTTGTTTCTGGTGGTAGAAATTAATTTCGTACAAAAGCCTATTTTTTATGTTTGCCTCTTATGATGGTTTGGTACAACTTTTGTTAAAGTTGTTTGTTGATTGTAATGGTTGTTGAAACCATTTTGTAATCTCACTTTATTGATAGTGAAGAATTTGGGTGGACTCCGAGATCGGTCCCGTGGTTTTTATTTCTCACATTGAGAAGGTTTTCCACGTTAAAAATTGTGTTGTGTTCCTTGCATAATTATTATTTGTGCAT
>PYAF01002294.1:139217-149311 GCA_007407185.1 Glycine tomentella
GACACTGGGTCACCACCATTACTATCCTTCAACAAGGCAATAGCGCGATTCCTTTCAACAGGTCGAATTTTAATGAACAAAAGTGGCTGATCTGTGTTCCTGTAGCTCCTCTTGCAGTTCATAGGAACACTAGTGCTCAAGGACTCCTTAAGTACCCCATATTCTGCCAAATGTACGACGTCAGTTGCCAGCAACGCGGCTCGTACAAGTTGAACTCCAAGCAATTCTTTTGGAACACATAGGCATCACCACCTCTCACAGACATGTCCCTCAACAAAGTTACATGAAGCCTAAATGACTCATTAAATTCAATTCTCCCTTCACCTATAACTGAACCAAGTGAAGGGGCAACAAGATTGGTAGAACCTGATGCACATTCACCATTCTTCCATTCTATCAACACGGATCGCAGCAATCTTAGAGATTGTGAAGGGGGCCAAGGCTTAATCTCCTGAATGTGAATGAGGAAATCAATTTGAACTGTGACTCCTCTCCTGTTCTTTCCTCTCATGCCTACAACCATAGCTGCTAAAGTGATGGATTTAACTTGGTTGAATGAGTAGAACAATCACAAGCACTCTGAAGCAAATCCAGCTTAAGAACACATAACTTTAATGCAACAGAGAACAGCATGTGAAGTTTGAACTTAATTAATAAACACATACAGAGAAGTTCTTAACTCTTGAGTTAGAAGGATCATATTTACAAAGTAGTGAAAGTACTCAGGATAACCCAAAATAAATAAATGAAAAGGGTTTACAAATGAATCAAGAAGGAAATTGATAATGTTTACCATGGAGTCCAGTTACAAGTTAAATACACAACATGACGCAACATAAAAGTCATTAAATTTTTCACAGATAACAAAAGGAAAATGTATTAAAGAAGAGTCAGTGGCTTAATCTCCTGAATATGAATGAGGAAATTAATTTGAACTGTGACACCTCTCCTGTTCTTTCCTCTCATGGCTAAAACCACAGCATCTAAGCTGATGGATCCTCCCATATGAACCCTTTACTTCAACTTTGTTGAATGTGCAGAATAATCACAAGCCCTCTCAAGCAAATCCAGCTTGAGAACTCCAAATGAATTCACAAAATAATTGCACATAACTGTATAATGCAGCACATAAAACCATGTGAAACTGTGAACTTTAATTAATAAACAAATGCAGGATCATATTTACAAAGTGCTAAAGAGAACCACCCAAATAAACAAAAAGGGTGTACAAATGGGAAGGAGTTAAAACCAAGAAGAAATTTAATAATGTGGACCATTGAATCCAGTTACAAGTTAAATACACAACATGACAACATAAAAGCCATTAAATTTGTCACAGATAAAATAACAAATTGAAAAAGTAATGCATTAAAAAAAGCCAGTGGTGTAATGTAGACCTTACCAGGAAAAGCAATGACTGGTGGCGGTGTTGGAAGAATCGTAAAGCTGCAAGAGATGGCTATAACTGAAATAGGATCCACCATATTTCTGAGACCATATGATATCTGACTTTGGTTAATTAATATGAGCACCCCTTAATCTAAGTGTAGTCTTTTTTAAATTTTTTCTATTTTGTTCTGACACTCTTGTTGTTTCTGATTCACTTTCAGTTGCAGCTTGCGAAGCACACTAACTGGAATATATATAATATTGCAGCATCCAAGCAAAGGATAGAATTTCCAAGTCAAAGTTGTTTAAAAAAAATATATTAATGAAAGGTTGGCTCGTGTTGTTACCAAGAATATGTAATTCATTTGGTAAGGTACATCAAAGGGATTGTTTGGTGTAAACTACTGATCAGACGTCTTGAATGCTGTAAAAATATTTTAATGGTGCTACATAAACCTCATTTCGTTTTGTCTGGTTAAATCAAAATTTAATTGACTTTTTAATGTTTATATATATATATATATATATATATATATATATATATATTGTAATGTATATGATGTATTATGTAAGGAACGTATATATGGAACTAGAAAAAATCTGCCGTAAATGATGCATTACCAATTTACCGCAATTTTTACAGCATAAAATGCATAAAAATATATTAATTAATGTCTTTAAAACATTAAGTATAGAACTAACAATATATTTTTTAAAAAGATATTTGCTAGTGGTAAATTCTCTAACATATTATTATATTGTTAAGAGAAATTTATTGAAGACTACGAAAATAAATTCATTATTAGATATCAAGTAAGATCGACGATAATTTGAGATTTTCAATAATTTTAAACAACAATAATAATAGAATGTGTTATATTGATAATATTTCTCTTTTGAATAAATTTTATTTGCACGAATAAATTTGTTGATGTTTATAATAATTATCTTAAAAATATAATTAAAATATTTTAATTGATTAACAATACATATTTTTTTATGAGAATACATACTTATTAAATTACTTTCTGTCCCATAATAATTGTGATAATTATTATTTTAGTTTTTCTATATAATATTAATTTTTTACTAGTAATTCTAATAATATTAATGATATAGGTTATAAAAACTAAAAAATGAATTAATGATTTTTTATCGATCAAATATTGGTAGGAAATAATTTCTCCACTATAATCAGTGACTAATTTTTGTTGAGAACACTAAATAGATATAAGATTGAAATAATCTCAAAACGATTTATTCCATAAAAGACCAATCAAGATTCAAATATTTAAATAAGACACAAATCACTCTGCCACTTTATCCTAATTATTATTAGTATTTTTTTTAGTTCCTATAAAAGACCATAAAACAACAATTATAACTGGAATGGGATTGAGAGTATTTTTTTAAAATCTTGTTATTATTTGGGCATGTAAGTATCTCAAGCCCTAGAAATCATTTTTCTTGGACTCATTGAAGGAGTGTGTGTTTCAAGGGATTTTCTACATACACTATATAAACTTCTTCATACACTATATAAAATTTGAAAATGGCCAAAATACCCCTATCAGTAGCTTTTAACTCCATGACACTTTCAAGATAATTCTCTCTTCATACACTTGCTGTTTTGCTTTAGTTTGGTGGTTGTAGAGTTGTTTGTTGTGCTCTTGTGGTTGGTGGTAGTGAAGATTAGTGTTTGCGTTTGTCGGAGTGAAGCTGGTGGTGGCTGGGGGTTGCTGGTCGTTGTTGGTGGCTGGTGCGCGTTATCAGCTCAGGTACAATATTCCATACGGATTAGGTGATTCGTATGGACCATATGGATCAGGTGATCCGTATGGACCATATGGATTAACTAATCCATATGGCCCATATGGATCACCTGATCCGTATGGCCCATATGGATCACCTGATCCGTATGGTCCATACATATTTTTATTTGTAAATAATTATGTTTAATAAATTAAAAAAAAGCTTATAATGGATAAATTGGATACTTTCCTATGTTATGATTTATTTTGATTATCTTGAATATGATATTTATGATACTTAGTTAATGTAATTGATGTTGTATTTGCTATGAATTTATGACTTTAATGTTGTTAAATATTTATATTATGCGTATGTTTTGTCCATGTATTATTTTTTTTAAGATGGACAACGATGACTGGATGTATGACAGTATTATGTATGAAGAAATTAATATGGAAAATATGGATGAATTTGAAAATGTGAATTATTTAGTTGATTGTTCTGCAGCCTTCAAGACGTCTGAGGTATTTATCTGATTTTGGAATAAGTTAATGACACGACTCCACATGCAGTGGTAAAAGTATTGGTCACCCTTTAATTAAGTACCAATTGATGTATGCACAAAAGTAACTAATGAGCATGACATGTTATATGATTGTTTCAGGGTATGTGCGAAAAGCTAGCCGACGGGTTGTCGCACATGATAGACATGCGTATGGTTACCTCCGGCACAAATGGGTATTATAATATAATATAAAAAAAACCAATAAATATACCTCAGCGAGTTAGTTAAGTAAGTAGGATAGTTGTTATAAATTCTATTATCTTGTTGATTCCTTTAAAAAAAGGGTTTAATTAGTATCTTTTATTAGTCCTTAATTTTTTTTAAAAAAATTGTTTTTAGTTTTTAGATTTATTTATTTATTTTTAGTTCTTTAACTTTTTTTTTAATTCTATAATGTTTTTCGTCCTTACTTTTAGAGCATTAGACTTATTACTACTTTTTCAAGAGTTTTCTATGTTGAAAGTTGGGTTCCACGAGAAAAACTTTGAAGAACTTCATTTTTTCCAAAAAATATTATTTTTAATGTCATTTGAAAGAAAATTAAGATTTTGTTTTCTTTTTTTTTTCTCTTTGTAAGTAAAATTCAAGTAACTCAGATTGGGTTTTACTAGTAGAGAATGATAAAAGTTTTTACATCCTATATAATATCATGGGACGCATAAAAAGCCTTTTAAAAATCTAAAATAGGTTCTTACATTAAAGATGCTCTTAATTTCTTGAAAGAATTAAAAATAAGGATAAAAAATTTAAAAAAAAACTAAAAATAAGGACAAAAAAATAAGTTAAAGAATTAAAAAGAAAAAGAAAAAGTTCAGCAACTAAAAATAGAAATTGTAAAAAATTTAGGAGCTAAAATTATAATTTATCCCAACAAATTTAAAAAAATGATGAATGTTATTATATATTTAAAAGAAATGGGTGTTGAATAAGAGGATCTAATTTAATTAGTTATATATAATGCTTTAGTGGTTTTAAAATCTTCTAAAAGAAATGAGTGTTTATTAAGAGAATATAATCTAACTAAAAAAATCTTTGATTCGTAACGATAAAAAAAAAAAAAAAGTGTTCAGATATTATTGCCCTACATATAAAACCTAAGAGCATCTTTAGTGGTAAATCTTAAATTGGGATCTTAGACCACTTTTTAGTGGACTTTATAGTACCACATAGGATTAAAGATCTCTCTAATTTTTTCCTTTAATGGTAGATCTCATTTTGAGATCTTAGAGAGAGAAAGAGAGATAAAATTTATTCTTTTTTGAACAATGTGCAGATCTTGAGGGATCTTGTACAAGAACCCATTCTCCATGTTGGAGATCCCTCCGCTTCCTTTATTGGAAGATCAAATCTTAAGCTCAAGATCTTTACTTAAGATCTACCACTAAAGATGCTCTAATAACAATAATAACAGCACTGAATCTACTGATATTCGTTGTCCCCCAAATCAGTAGCACAGATAGAGGTTTTCCATGCACCCTCAATTCATGAGCAGCACATGCACTTAGCCTAAACTCCAGCTGGGATATTTACTACCATTAAAATGAGATTTCTTTTGTTACAATAAATTTCGACGTTTTTTTTATAAGAAAGAAAAATTAGAAGATAAAATAGAAAAAATAATTTCTAGATATAGTCGGTATATAAGTTTAGTTGCCAACCAATAAAAAAATATGAATGAGAAAATATATTTAACTCAATGTGTGAACTTATTTAACCCGCTAAAACGGATTTGAATTTTTTCATAACCCTAAACCTATATAACTCACCAATGTAAGATTTATTATTGTAGCTCATTTATATTTGATTTAATGAATAAAGGATATAAAGATAATTAGTTACAATAGAAAGTTATTCAAAGGATAATTGTTATCTTTAAGTATTAAATGATAATTGTTGATAAAACAATTATCTTTAATGCATTAAAGGATAACAATTAATAGGTACATTTATTTTAATCGTAGTGGTTCAATTTCTATAAATACATATCTAGAAAACTGAATATTATCATTGTCTGTCCATGAGAGTTGTATCCAATCCCTATCAAAGAAGATACAAGAATTGAAATGGTCAAGATTATGAGAAAATATTCTGCTATTAAAGGATCTTCCCCAAAGACTCTACGAAAGTATTCTACCATTAAAAGATCTTCTGCAATTATGGACAAAGGTATGTTTACGTAAAACTCATGAATTCCGAAGATCCTTTTCATGTTTTTGATATGATTGTTATTGAACATGAAATTATATCAATGCTTACATGTGGTATCAGAGCATGTGTTTGGGAATTCATGTTTTTTCATGTATAGTTATGAATGATTCTTGAGAAATTAAGTTTTTGAAAGTTATGATTAAAAGAAAAATACTTTTCACTAACGATGCAACGATTTTGAATCTTAGTGTTGTTTCTCGCTTGGTATGCCTTATGTTCCAATGGATATTATGATAAAATTCTGACGGTGTTTTCAACTCAACATATATATATATATATATGTATATATATATATATTAAATGCAAATTATCTTTCCTATCATTAAAAGGCAAAGACACATTAATGATAGTGATGAAAAGTAAACAATAATGTTTGATCACTTTATTGCTCTTCCTGATTCAAAATTGTACCAATGCATATTTAAAATTGTATTTGATAAAGTTATATACGTTGTTGTTGTATTGTGAATGACTGTATATTTTGTTAACATTGAAAACTAATTATGATATAAGAATGTGTTTGAATGTTGTTAAAATCTTATGATTTTAACATATTTTGTATTTTATGAAGTATTGCAATCTTGGAATTAAAGTATGGTGAATTTGTTAGTCACCAAAGTGACCAAATTTGTATGAGTGATTTAATTCCAAATTGTATGTTCATTTCAAGTTTGGAATTAAGTATGGTGAATTTGTTAGTAACCAAAGTGGTCAAATTCTTAAAGAATTAATTAGTTCCAAACATTATGATTATGTTTCAATTACCATGACTGTGATGTTATGAATGGTATAAAATTATTGTTTATGTTGTGGTATATTGAAGTTCATTATTATATGACAGTTCAGGATCAACCAAAAGGATGATTACTTATTTTATAATAAATGAACATGAACGTTGATAATGTTGATACACTTCTAGTTTTATTTGGACGTCCAAAGATGACAAATATTTTTAGTTGGGGTATGCATCATAATCAAATTATGTGAAATCTTATTAGTATCGTTATAGTTGAATGTTGTGTATTAATGGATCCCTAAAGGTAAACATTAGTATGCATTTTATGATGTATGAATCTGTGAATTATGTTAGTATGTGATTGATAAGTGCCATATTTCAGTTAAAATCATGTTTCAATGATGGCACTTATCTTTTGATTTTATTAGCTTTATCTATGAACTTGCCCTAAAACCTAGTTAGTTTGTATTTAGTACTAGGATAAATGTTGTTTTCATGTTTTGGAAGATTAATCCAATCATATTTTACATTTTATTAGATTCGAGGAATTCCGAAAGCTTTCGTACACTTAAAGTAAGCAAAAATGACTCATAACAGCAAACCTGGGGTGCAGAAAGCAAATCAGGCCCAAAGACCTTTCTGGAAGTACCTTTAACTCGCCCAAGCGAGTGAATGTAGTGTATTTTGCTCGCTTGGGCGAGCAACAACTGCAAATGGGCCTTCAATTGACCAAGTGGACGTGCAACTTGGGCTGCAAGTTGGTCTTAACTCGCCCAAGCGACCAAACAAAGGCAAAAATGGTCGCCTGGGCGAGTGAACTCGAGCAGATCACCCACTATAAATACCCAAGCACCCCCCAAGGCAAAAGCATCCCTTTTACTTCCATTCTTCCTCCTCTATTGCTTCTTAGCTTGTTTTGAGCCTTAGGCTCTTAAATATTAGTATTAGGTAGGTTAGGAAAGTGAGAAAAGTGAGATTTAGTGTGGAAACTCTGCCAGAAAAAAGCGGTGATGGGGCCCTTCATCAATTCTTCTCTTAAGGAGGTTCTCTCCATGTTTGGTTAGTTTCTCTTAAAGGATTGGACGTAATCTTCTACTTTTAAGTATCTCTTTTAATATTTATTTATGCATAAGTCTTTTCTATTCATTATTGGTAATTTTATTCCGTTCTTAATGCTTGATTCTACTTGATCACTAGTTTCATGAAATTGGATTCTAAGTTTAACTGGAAAGTACTCTTAGGATTTGAACTGAATAATTTTACTCTTTACGTTACGTTGCTAGGAATAGAGCATAATGTTTAGATTGCAAATAGCACGCGATTATGATTGTAATGTTGGGTTATTTACTTCATATGCGAGGGATCGATATTCGGTAAATATCCTTAGAACTCGATTGCGAGGAATCGATTCAAGGTTAATTAATGTGTGCATCAGTAATAATAGAAAATGATTTATACATGGTAATATTAATTGGATACCGAGGTATGAATGATGAAACCCAATCCTACGCTTTTCTTTAGTTAATTAAAATCGTTTTATTAGCTTCCGTAATCTTTCGTAATTTTTCTTTATTTCCCTAAAACCATTAAAACTTCGACCATACTCGTTGTACATAACTATTAAACTATTAAGTTTTATTTGGATAAACTGAGTAGCACAAGTCCATGTGGAGACGAACTTTTATAAATTTTGTAACTTACAATGACAAATTGGTACGCTTGCCAAAAGTCTAACAAGTTTCTGGCGCCGTTGCCGGGGACTTGAGTCGCTCGCTCAGTTCTTTGAAATTAAATTTCTCAGTTGAATAGGACTTTTTCTTTGCTTTTGTTATTTTTAATTTTGTATAAATTCTCTTTTGTTTTATTTTATTTTCCCTAACCTCGGTATTTGCGAATTATTGCAAGTTTGTCCTTTTTCTTTTGAGGTAAATTTCTTGTAGATACATCGTTATTAAATTTAGAAATTACCAAGACCATAAAGGAAAAGAAACAAACAATAAAAAAATCTACCGAGTAAATCTTCTTCTATTTTGATTCTCCTTCACCATTAAAGCCACCTGTAATTTATAATATGGCTGATAAAGGAGGGGGAGAAGAAAATAGACCACCACGAAGGACGCTTGGTGACTATGCTTATCAACAAAGACCAAAGCATTACAACAGCATAGTCATTCCTCCTTTCAGTAAGAAGGTTGTGGAATTAAAGCCTGCATTGTTCAGTCTTATTGGATCACATCCATTCACTGGACTAGATCATGAAGATCCATACACTCATTTGTCTACCTTCATGGAGTTGTGCAGTACCATGGGAGCCTCTGATGCAGATGTTGAAGCTGTCTACCTCAGAGCTTTTCCATTTTCTTTAATAGGTAAGGCAAAGACTTGGCTTCAATCCCAACCAAACAAAAGTCTTAGCACTTGGGAAGAAGTGGAGGAGAAATTCATTGCCAGATTCTTTCCTCCATCAAGATTCATAAGCGCAAAATCAGCAATTACTACTTTTTCCAAGGGTTTAATGAATCTCTCTGTGAAACATGGGAGAGATTCAAATCTTTACTGCGGAGGTGCCCAAACCACAACTTTGATGATGCTGCACAACTACATATTTTCTATAATGGTTTGAAACCTCAAACAAAGATGATTCTTGATGCCTCAGCTGGAGGTACAATGATGTCTAAGAGCCCAAAGGAAGCAATAGTAATCATTGACTCCATAGCAGGCAGTGATTACCAGTCTCATCATGATAGATCTCTAATTCAAAGAAAAGGTATAATTGAGTTGGATACTCAGAATGCAATTCTAGCTCAAAATAAATGATGAGTCACTATTTATCACTATTTACTCATCTTTCTGTACTCATTTTAATCCCTAACTTGTACTTAATCGTTTATATTTTGCATTGTTTCTTATTTAGGACTTAATTAGAACGATAATTCAGATTTTAATTAATTTGGATTATTTTAAGTTTAATTATTCCAATTTTATTTTCAGGACAGATTAATAATTAAATGGGCTTGGAATTAATTTTTGGACTTGAAGACTGGAGTGCCACATCAGCATCATTTTCAACATCAGCAGCTTATTTTCGTTTTATTTTATTTTAGTGATTTTTGGGCCAAAATTGTTAGGGAAGACCTATTTTTTTTTTGTTTGTGAGACAGTCACTAATATTTGGGAAACTGTGCCCATGCACAGGAGACACAACACTATTTCGTTTTAGGGTTTTTTGAGAATATTTTCGTTTGCTGCTTCTTCTCTGTTTTCTAGTTTCGTTTTCTGCTGTGACTCTGTTTAGGTTTTCACTTTCGTTGGTGATTTTCTATTTCAGAATACAATTGCTAATTTCGTTTTCTGTTCAGTGCCTATTCTGTTTCGTTTCGTTTCGTTTCTGGTTATTTCGTTTTCAGCATTTAGGTTTTCGTTTAATGTTCAGTTTCGCTTCAA
>PYAF01002294.1:153193-166240 GCA_007407185.1 Glycine tomentella
CCATGTTTGGTTAGTTTCTCTTAAAGGATTGGATGTAATCTTCTACTTTTAAGTATCTCTTTTAATATTTATTTATGCATAAGTCTTTTCTATTTATTATTGGTAATTTTATTCCGTTCTTAATGCTTGATTCTACTTGATCACTAGTTTCATGAAATTGGATTCTAAGTTTAACTGGAAAGTACTCTTAGGATTTGAATTGAATAATTTTACTCTTTACGTTACGTTGCTAGGAATAGAGCATAATGTTTAGATTGCAAATAGCACGCGATTATGATTGTAATGTTGGGTTATTTACTTCATATGCGAGGGATCGATATTCGGTAAATATCCTTAGAACTCGATTTCGAGGAATCGATTCGAGGTTAATTAATGTGTGCATCAGTAATAATAGAAAATGATTTATACATGGTAATATTAATTGGATACCGAGGTATGAATGATGAAACCCAATCCTACGTTCTTTAGTTAATTAAAATCGTTTTATTAGCTTCCGTAATCTTTCGTAATTTTTCTTTATTTCCGTAAAACCATTAAAACTTCGACCATACTCGTTGTACATAACTATTAAACTGTTAAGTTTTATTTGGATAAACTGAGTAGCACAAGTCCCTGTGGAGACGAACTTTTATAAATTTTGTAACTTACAACGATAAATTGGTACGCTTGCCAAAAGTCTAACAGTGATATGTATGATTCAAAGCATTAATTTTTTAAGTTTTATGCCTTGCAATACCTGTTGCTACACATTCGCTTTTCTCAACTATTGTAGTTTTCAATGGACTAAACTTCTCTGAACTGAAAGAGCAAATTGAATTTTACCTTGGGGTAATGGATTTGGATTTGGCTCTTAGAGAAGAGAAACCTAGTGCTATTACTGATGCAAGCACTGAGGATGAAAGAGTTCATTTTAAGAACTGGGAAAGATCCAATAGGTTGATTCTAATGTACATGCGAATGAGCATTGCAAGCAACATTAAGTCAACTCTTCCACAAACTGAAAGTACTAAAGATATGCTAAAACTTGTGGAAGAGTGCTCCCAAACTGCTAACAAGTCTTTTGCTGGGACACTAATGATTACACTAATCACCATGAAATTTGATGGTTCACATACTATGCATAAGCATGTTGATGAAATGACAAATATTGCAGCAAGACTAAAGTCATTGGGAATGGATGTGGATGAAAATTTTCTGGTGCAGTTCATATTAAACTCATTACCGTCTGAGTATGATCATTTCCAAATGAACTATAATACCATGAAAGACAAATGGAATGTGCATGAATTGCACAGTATGTTAGTTCAAGAGGAAACCAGAATTAAGAACCAGGGGATTCATTCCATCAATTATGAAAAACATCAAGGAGTTGAAAAGAAAGGGATTCCTTACGACCCAAACCACAAGGCCAAATGAAAAGTTTGTCCTTATGGGTAATAGAGTGAAAGTTCCAGTGGAAGCTGTTGGGACTTACCGTTTGATCCTTGACAGTGGACATCATTTGGACGTATGTGAAACTCTTTATGTACCTAGTATATCTAGGAATTTAGTTTCTATTTCCAAACTTGATAAAGCTGGATACTCTTTTAAATTTGGTAGTGGTAGTTTCAGTTTGTACAAACACAATCATTTGATTGGCAATGACACTTTATGTGATGAATTATATAAATTATGTCTTGATAATCTTTATGATGAAACGCATATGACTCTGCATCATAATGTTGGTACTAAATGTACCTTAATTAATGAATGTTCCTCTTACTTGTGGCATAAACGTTTGAGACACATCTCCAAAGAAAGAATTGAAAGATTGGTAAAGAATGAAATCCTTCCGGATTTAGATTTTACTTATTTGAATGTTTGTGTAAATTGTATCAAAGACAAACAAACAAAACACACAAAGAAAGGAGCCACAAGAAGCACTCAACTTCTTGAAATTATACACACTGATGTTTGCGGTCCTTTTGATGTTAACTCTTTCAATAAAGAGAAATATTTTATCACCTTCATTGATGATTATTCACGTTATGGTTATGTCTATTTGCTACATGATAAGTCTTAAGCTATAAATGCTTTAGAGATTTACATTAATGAAGTTGAAAGACAATTAGACAGAAAGGTGAAAATTGTCAGGTCTGATAGGGGTGGTGAGTATTATGGAAGGTATGATGAAAGTAGACAACATCTGGACCCATTTGCTAAATTCTTAGAAAAGCGTGGTATTTGTGCTCAATACACAATGCCAGATACACCACAATAGAATGGTGTATCAGAAAGGCGTAATAGAACCTTGTTGGACATGGTTAGAAGTATGTTAAGTAATTCTTCTTTACCCATTTCATTGTGGACTTATGCTCTAAAGACTGCCATGTATGTATTAAATAGGGTTCCTAGTAAAGTAGTTCCAAAGACTCCTTTTGAACTGTGGACAGGAAGGAAACCTAGCTTAAAGCACCTGCATGTTTGGGGTTGCTAGGCAGAAATTAGATACTACAACCTACAAGAAAAGAAGTTGGATGCAAGAACAATCAGTGGTTATTTCATTGGTTATCCAGAAAAGTCTAAAGGGTATAGATTTTATTGTCCTAATCATACCACAAGGATTATAGAAACTGGAAATGCTAGGTTCATTGAAAATGGTGAAGTTAGTGGGAGTGAAACACCACGTAAAGTGGCAATTCAAGAAGTGAGAGTACAAGTTCCTTTGACTTGTAGCTCTAGTAAAGTTGTTGTTCCTCATGTTATTGAACCAATTAACAATAATGAAGAACAACAAATGAATGATCACATTGCTCATGATGAAACTATTGTCAATGAACTGAATGAACCCATTGTAGAAGAACCACAACAAATAGCATTAAGAAGATCTCAAAGGGAAAGAAGATTTGCTATTTCTAATGATTATGTGGTATATCTACAAGAGTCTGAATTTGACTTGGGTATAAAAGATGATCCAGTGACGTTTTCACAAGCTGTGAATAGTGAAGATGCTGACAAGTTGTTAAATGCCATGAAAGATGAGTTGAAATCTATGGAACAGAATGAGGTTTGGGACCTTGTTGAGTTACCAGAAGGATGTAAGAGAATTGGATGTAAATGGGTCTTTAAGACCAAACATAACTCTCATGGTAACTTAGAACGGTACAAGGC
The DNA here is from genome assembly GCA_007407185.1 of Glycine tomentella. NCBI lineage: Eukaryota > Viridiplantae > Streptophyta > Magnoliopsida > Fabales > Fabaceae > Glycine > Glycine tomentella. The sequence continues at coordinate 156,344 of PYAF01002294.1, forward strand.
TAGACTAGTTGCAAAGGGATTCACTTAAAAAGATGGCATTGACTATAAAGAAACCTTTTCACTAGTTTCAAGAAAGGATTCTCTAAGAATCATTATGGCATTGGTGGCTCATTATGATCTAGAGTTACACCAGATGGATGTGAAAATTACCTTTCTAAATGGAAATTTAGAGGAAGATGTGTACATGGACCAACCAATGGGGTTCATAGAAAAGGGAAAAGAGCACATGGTGTGCAAACTTAAGAAATCAATATACGGACTTAAACAAGCTTCAAGACAATGGTACCTTAAGTTCAATGATACCATTGTTTCCTTTGGATTTAAAGAAAACACTGTTGATCAGTGTATATATATCTGAAGGTTAGTGGAAGTAAGTTTAAATTACTGATTTTGTATGGTGATGATATCTTGCTTGCAACTAATGATCTTAGTTTTTTAAATGACACTAAGAGGTTTCTCTCTAGTAACTTTGAAATGAAAGATATGGGTGAGGCATCCTATGTGATTGGGATAGAAATATTCTGTGATAAATAACAAGGATTGTTAGGTTTGTCTCAGAAAGCATATATTAATAAAGGTTTAGAGAGATTCAGAATGCAAAACTGCTTATCGTCTCCAGTGCTAATTCAGAAAGGAGACAAGTCTAGTCTCATGCAATGTCTTTAGAATGAATTGGAACGAAAGGAAATGGAAGCAATTCCATAAGCATCACTTGTTGGGAGCCTAATGTATGCTCAGACTTGTACGAGACCAGATATTAGCTTTGCAGTTGGAATGTTGGGAAGATAACAGAGTAATCCTGGTGTGAATCATTGGAAAGCTGCAAAGAATGTTTTGAGATATTTGCAAGGCACTAAAGGTCACATGTTTACTTATAGGAGGTCTAGTAACCTTGGAAAAGTGCGAAGCAGTCTATAATTACTGCATCCACTATGAAAGCTGAATTTGTGGCATGCTTTGAGGCCATGGTTCAGGCTAAATGGCTACGAAACTTTATTTCAGGGCTTGAATTGGTCGACAGTATTAATAGGCCGCTGAAAATTTATTGTGATAATTCCGTAGCAGTCTTCTTTTCTAAAAACAACAAGTATTCAAAAGGTGCTAAGAATATGAAATTGAAGTACTTTGTCGTTAAAGAAGAGGTTCAGAAACATAGAGTGTCTATAGAGCATGTTAGCACTAATTTTATGTTAGCTGATCCCTTGACGAAGGGATTACCGCCCAAGACATTTATTGGTCATGTATGTAGTATGGGCATTATGTCAGCTAATGAATGTTGCTCATTATTGTAATTATTGACTATTGGCATTCTGAATTCAATGATGTTTAAGTTTCTGAAAATTATCCTATTTTCAAATTTATGTATACATGCATATATGAATGATTATTTTGAAAAATAGGATTTGTCCATAATAAAGATATAATAGTATTATTGTGGGACATTATGATGTAAACTTCCATTAAAGTATCATATTAGGAAGAAGAGCTAATATAGTAATACATGGAAGGAGCTATGCCGATTTAATAGCATATAACTGCCATGACTCTAATTGATTTTATTTCTAATCATGATTTACGATGAGACTAATGTATGAAAACTTTAGCCCTATGTATGCGCATTATAATTGTTTTCATTAAATCGTGAAATGTAATTTATGACATGAGCCAAGTGGGAGAATGTAAGATTTATCATTGTGGCTTATTTAAATTTGATTTAATGAATAAAGGATATAAAGATAATTGGTTACAATAGGAAGTTATTCAAAGGATAATTGTTATCTTTAAGTATTAAATGATAATTGTTGATAAAATAATTATCTTTAATGCATTAAAGGATAATTGTTGATAGGTGCAATTATCTTAATCGTAGTGGTTCAATTTCTATAAATACAGATCTAGATAACTGAATACCATCATTATCTGCCTATGAGAGTTGTATCCAATCCCTATCAAAGAAGATACAAGAATTGAAATGGTCAAGACTCTAAGAAATTATTCTACCATTAAAGGATCTTCCCCAAAGACTCTACTAAAGTATTCTACCAATCTTCCACAACTATGGACAAAAGTATGTTTAAGTAAAACTCATGAATTCCGAAGATCTTTTTCATTTCTTGATATGATTGTTATTGAACATGAAATTATATTAATGCTTACAACCAACCCAACAAGTTAAGGAGCGGGTTGTGTTGATGCATCAAGTTGACATTCTATTTTATTAAATATTTTTATTTGTTGTTTTGTTAAAATTAAAGTTATTTTGTTATAAAAAATATTATAAAAATATTTAATTATATGTTAACCAAGATTTCGGTATACAGAATTCGCCTTCGCTTCTAAGAAATTCAAGTGTCTTTCTTTAACTTTGAACATATTTAAATATATCCTTTTGTCATTACTATAATTTTTATTAAATTTCAAAAACAAATTTATATTATTTTATTTATTAATTCAATAAAAATAATAATATCTTTAAGCCATAACCAAGCAAGGATGTGGGAAAAATAATCAATATCAATCAATCAATATTCAATCCAATATATTATATATTTATCAATTAAATAGTTCAAAATATAAATAATTTAAAATAAATTTGTAACTGAAATATTTTAATTAAAAAACTTAAATTTTAAAACTGGGAGATCGATTTAAACCTGACAGGTGAAAAAAACCACCTCTTTATTGTTAATTGTTAAAATTTGAAAATTAAAAAGATTAGATGATTTTTAAAATATGCAGTTTTTTAAAATAAGAATTAAATTTCTTCAATTAAACTTGAATTAAAATTAAGTAAATTACTTGATTTTAAATTTATAAGAAAAAGATTCAACAGAAAAATGAAAAAGGAATTAAAAAAGAAAAAAGAGAAAGAAAAATAAAAGAAATTTAAAATAAAATATTATAAATAATAATATTTTAAGGATATCACGTATAAAAAAGTATAGATGATGGTGCCAAATTCAACCAATTTTAAAAATGGATTTTTCTTTGATATTCTTTTCCTATCTTTTTTTAATACTTAAATGAAGATTTGTTTGATTACATATTTTAAAATATATTTTCAATAATTTAAAAAAATGATTTGGACCTTTTGGGTAAGAGTTTTTCGCTGTTTGTTCTCAAATCAGTTTTTAAAATTTCGTCGTTGAAAATAATAAAACGAAAACAGGTTAGAGGTATTTTCGGACTTTTATTTTCAAACGGCATAAATATATAGTGGCAACTTTATAATCCACATAGTTAGTGAAGAATTTTGTTTATTGTTATCTATAATTTATAATCTATAATCTATAATTTATAATCTATAACCTATAATAATAATATATAAAGGGATATCCTCTAGCGTATATTTTATTTGACGCTTTTGTCCCTAAATTAATCACAACATTACCACTTATTATTATTGCATTGCAACCGGTCATGTAACCAGTTATCATGGTCACTCGTCATGACTATATTTCCTTATTTCTTCTACTTAATTCTATACCTTTATTTTGTCTTCACCTTTGCACCCTTCTCGATGAGAAATAATTTTCCTATTAACTCATCCCTTCATCCTTTGAATATTGAATTTTCTTATTAGTTGTATTGTTGTTTGCCACAAACTCAATCTTCAACTTAATTTACAGACTTAAACAAGCCTTTTATGTCAACTATATGTAAGAAATTATCTTATCCCTTCACTTGAGCAACTTGGTTCAATACTGTTTTATATTTTTCAACCTCCCTTTTCTATAACAAATGAATAGAAAAACTCTTTTTTTTTCTTCATTTTTTTAATGTTGCAGGAACCAATTTTATTTATCTTTTTGAATGGTTAACACATGCAATTTTGTTTATCATGGTTCCATGCAATTTCATGTATCTCATCTAATCGCATTAATTCTTTTTTTATTTTCATCTTTTAATTTATCCTCACTTTTCCTTCTTAATTTATATTCAGGTTCTTTGTTTACCCTTTGGATGTGAGATTTTTTTTTACACCGTATGGTACAATTTCTTTTAATTATTTATGTATGTGTTTTATTTTTTTTCTAATATTTTATTTGCATTTTAGGTTTATCACAATTCTATAACTTCAAATAAGTTGTTTAAGTAATTGATTAACAATCAAATTCAAAGGAAGTTATCAATTTTGGGGTAACTTTGATTTTTAATATTTTCTTATTTCTCTCTCAATCTTACCTTTTTTTCTCTTATTTTTTTTATTTCCATTTTATATTATTCACTCAAACTTATTCTTCCCGTCAATCCATCACAAACCCCTCTATAACTATGACACTACTAAATTGCATACATAAGTCATTTCAAATATATTGTCAACCTTCTATTTTTTTTAAATTTTTTTAATAGTTTCTTTTTTTGCATTAATTTATGAAATTTTTCTTTCTTTAACATATGATATAAAGTATGGATAATTTAAATACTCAACAATCAAGAGAACAATACAACAAAGAAAAACATTAAAGAAAAATACACGAAATAAAAGACAAAGAATGACCATGAAATAAAGACAAATGAATTATCTAAAAGACAAACAAATTATAGAAAAAGCATAAACAACACATATAACATGACAAATAACATGGGTATAATGAGATTGACATCTATCCGACAAGTGATCCGGACAACAAATGAATTTTATATTTTTGTTACTTTCAGGTATCCATTTTAGGTGTATTGTGTGTATTAATGATTAATCATATGTAATTTTTTTTAGATAACACTCCATATTTTTTTCTTTAATTCAAATAATGAATTTTTATATAATTGTTAAATAATTATTTGATTGATTTACATTTAAATTTTAAAAATAGTTAATTATAATTTTAGTGGATACAATTTTGTTGCATCTTCATAGTTTGATCTTATAATTTTCTTTATTGAAAGTTTAAATTAATCATATGAGTGGAATGACAATAATAGATGCAATGCAAAATAAAATGGAATAACATAAAAGTAATTTACAATTTCACATGTTTTTTTTTTTAAATAATAAAAATCCATTTTTTTCTCAAACGATACAAGGTGATTCAATCACGTAATTATAACATCACTCTGCCTATTTTCTGATAGTTACATAGAAGTGTTCACAATGCTTGCACTGAAAAATTATGTTCTATTTTGTATTCAAAAATATACAATAATAATCAATAGAAAAAAGTAGATTTGTATATTTGGATGTGCATTCTTGAAGCAACAATTTTTTTTTTGTTCAATGGTATAAAAACTCTATGTATATCCACACTGAGACCAATATTTGCTATCAACTCTTTGATGAGTGGAACTCTAAAGAGTAAATCTTCTTTCTACTTGTCTAAAATTAAGCTTGACCTTTTCTAGTTTGTGTCTGGTACACTTTGCTCTCAGTTAGATGCTTCTATTTATAATATCAAAGAGACATGGATTTGGGCTTTTTTCAAAAGGAAAAGAAAAAGGAAAGATTTTATTTAAAATAATTTCATATCTCTTTATCTTTATAAAAATAAAAACTATCTCATATATTTTATTTTAAGAAGCTTCCGGATATGTAGTAATAGAATCTTATTCTCATTTTATGGACAACTTACACATTTATATTTGTTAATATTAATTATATTCTTGGTGCTAGCAAAGAATATAATAATATTCCACTAAAATATTTATTTGATTAAAGTAAATTCTCTAATTTAATTATCAAATAGCTTATTTTCTTTTGCAAAGATTGGAACACTCGTTTGTGTGTGATCTTGTAGGTTCAATACTAAACCGATAGTAATTAATTATAATTAATTTTACTAATGGAGGTAGGAGTCTAGCAACACTCCTTAACGTCCAGATAGTATGAAGTAACATCTTTTACCTTCAAGAACAAATAGAAAAATAATGTAATATTTTCTTCCATCATTTACAGCTCAAGATTAACTCTAGAGTATAATATTATTGTCAAACTCTAATAAGCTAACACATTTAATCAATGAACGACTTAAGAAACTCCTTTCTTCTTTCATTCAATTTCCCTGACCAAGGTCTTAATTATATCATAGAGCTCAAACTCATTACTTAGAGTTGATGAATTTCTTCTTGATTAATCATTAATTCTACAAGTATTTAATCATATCCAATATTCATTCAACTAGTGTCCTAAGACATTAAGTGTGTGAAATTAAAACATAATAAATAATTTGTTAATTACTATATATGATAATCTCAAGTCAAAGGTAACTATTATATTTCATGATGAAAACTTCCTATTGACATATCAAGGTAATATTAATTGTTAGAAATTCTCAGTTGAGTATGTTCAATGATTACATCCACAGGTACATCATCTATATATGCAATTTAATAAATGAGATATATTAATCTTTACCCAATAAAGACAATTACATATATATTGATTTATCCGAATTATCAATATTCTATTCACAATAATCCTACGATCAAGAATAATTTAGATTAAAATTGTAAAAGACTTGTTTCTCATTATCATAATCTCTATCATGATAACAAGTCTCTAATTTTAATCAAGGACTTGTCAAATTAACAATTTAATAAAACAATAAATATGATAATAAAATAAAGAACAATGTTTTACTAAAATTGATAACATGATGGATTGGATCTTGGGTATACATATTTATCGACAACATTTTCTTCTACATCATCCCCTCTTCTAAAATCACCGTCAAGACTGATTCTTGATTTTGCTACATCCCTAACACCTTTTTCTTTATAATAAGTTAATAACTTCTAATTCATAGCTCTCTCACCTATTACACCAAGTTTGACATCAATTTTTACAAAAACTAATGTCAAATGTCTTTTTAAACCGATGTTGAAAGTGGAACACTTTTAACATTGATCCTTTCAACATCAATTTTGAACCAATGTTGAATGTCCATTAGAATCGATGTTGAATCCTATTTTTGTAATAGTGAAAGGTTCTTCAGAATGGTTCCTCATAATGGCTTTGACAATTGACACACCATTATAGTTGGAAAGTGATTCTACTTGTTCCAGAAGTATGACAGATGTGCGGATTCCACTCCAACAATCTGTTTTGAAGCTTTTTAAAGCACTTTCGCAGGTTATGAAGAATCATGTTGAAGCACTCCATTTTTGCAACATCTTGAGCAAAATCTCTATGTGAGAAATTTGTGTTCTAGATTCAACTCTCTCTATGAGAGTGACCCAATTTTGTATTGAGTTCTATAACCTATAATAACCTTAGTTAGATATGTGAAACCACATTCATGAATGGAAACCTCTTGTGAGGAAAAAACAAATCTATTCCCTGTTCAAAAAAATCACAGACCCTGATTTTCTGTAAAAACTAGAGGTATCTGGAAAAAGTGAAACCCAGTGGTGTAGCTGGTTTAGCAGGGGCTAGTTTTGAAGTCTAGTCGGGAACTGCCAAAGTTGTGAAATCCAGTGGTTGTTCGTCAAGTTGTGAACTGGTTCTGTTACTGACAATCTCATTTTCAAGGGTGAGGACTGGATGTAGCCTAAGGTTAGGGTGAACAAATATAAAAATTTATGTGCACTCTTCTTTCGCTATCTCTTTCATTTTTTTTTACATAAGTCTAAAATCTGGTGTTTGAAATACAACAAATCATACTAGAAGGAGGGGTAGAATAATGTGTTAGTCAAAATCTAAAACTTTTTTTTGCAATGGAAGATGTTATAATAAATAAGTTTATAAAAACCCTCGTCCAGTGACAAAAGGTGGTTTGTTGTCCAATGAGATGCAAAACTTGTCTTTTAGTAAGAAACCTTCTGTGTAGAGAGTGACAATAATGGACAATGAAATACTTTAATAAGCTAATGAAGAATAGTAAAAATACTTCATTTTATACTGGTTCACTTAACCTAAGCTACATCCAGTTATCCTTTACCAACTAGTAAAGGGTTCCATTAATCAAACTTGATTACAACAAATATTTTTTCCTGCCACTTCTGGTTTACAAGTATTCTTAAGGCCACTGCTGACACAATCCTTAGACTCCCCTTGAATCTAAGAACACTTAAGTATTATTTTGTCGCTAAGTCACTCCTGACTTTTACAAACAGAAGTTTGATATAGAATCAAAGATTCTTTACAACACTCAAAGAGTGGGTTTACAATAAGGTGCTTATCTTTTACTAATACTTTGTATTCTAAAAAGGATGGACTCAAAGAGTGTGTTTCTCAACAAGTGTTTTTCTTTTCTCTTGTTTCTTGATTCACTTTTCTTGCTTCTTTCTAGGTATGTTTGTCTATTTGCTTCAATCTTTGATGTTGTATTTATAGGTAGAGAAACACTTATAATTGTGGAGAGTATCTTCAGAATTGAATATTATGATCGTTGTACAGATTGATCTTGTTTCCTGAGTTAAGCAAATACTGCGCGTTTATGTCTGATAGGATCAGGACTTTCCATATCTGTCATTTATAACTCAAAATGAATGTTAAACATATAAAAAGAAATAAAAGATAGATTTGCAGGTATGTTCCTTTTAAACAAAATCTTATAAACTAGAATAAATAGATAATTCAAATAAAGTGCTTATTTTACTCGTTGTTTGGATGCATTGAATGAGTACTTCATGATTCCAGTAGACGAGTTATCTAGTAATGAATAAGTCTCTCCTGGTGTTGTTTCAAGTCATCAATCTTGTTGACTTACATGCAACAAAGTGGTTAAGATAAATTTATATCTTGCTTCCATCTTTAAGAGATGTCTAGGTCATCCATTGATGGATAGTCCAGTGTCTAATAGTGTTAATTAACAACATTAAATATGTTATTCTACATCTTAACAAACTCAACAAAATTAGTTTTAGTTAAAACATTTTTTGAATATTCATATTTAAAACAAAAGTGAGCATCTTTAATAGAACTATTTTTTCAGAGTTGTTGTATTTTCATTCTAAGCAACTTAAATTCCTATTCTGAACACAAAACAATTTTTAAGCTACAACAGTTTCTTCTAAATATTCACCAGAAATATTTTCAGCATCTCAAAGGAATAAAGTAGGTTTTCAAAACCCCAATTCAACCTATTTTTGTCACTTCAAGGTAAGTATTCCTTTCCCTCATAATGTTAAGAATGAAAAATAGGATAGGTAGTTTTCCAAATTCCTAGAAATGTTTAAACAACTATATATTAACATTCCTTTTGCTAAAGTCATTGCTCAAATGCAAAAATATGCAAAGTTTTTAAATTATCCCTATGTTTGACTAATTTAAACCTTATTACTCTTTAATGACTAAAATAGTCATCCTGTCATCGGCTAACTACTAGTTGTCCAATATCGACTATCATGCTATTCTTGACAAACAATTTTTTTGCCAACATAACTACCCCTTTTTCTACACTGTTCCAGATTCAACAGTCTTTATCTTTAACTAGAGGAAACATAGACATTGACGTGCTTGTGTGTCCACATTTCTATTGCGCTAAATTTGATATTTTGTATAATTTTTATTGTGCTGAAATTAATATATCCTATATTGTAATATATGCAAATATTAGTTTGAGTTAAATTATTATTTTTCTAATTTAACGCATTTCTATTACACTATCACATTTTTGTTGTGTTAAATTTAATATATTGTAACAATTTTTTTATTATACACTATAACTACATAATAGTAGAAATACTTAATAGAATAAATTATTAAAAATTAATTACTAAATTACAATGTGAACTTGGGTGTTATAAATATATTTTTATGCTTCTACTATTTCCCATCATTTATAATAAAAATTGTAAATAAATATTATAATTGTATGTATATATTTTCAAACTCAATAAATTCTATTGTTAATTTTTTCTTTATTTCATCATCTAATTTTCAGTACTTATTTTTCTTTTTTATATTTGAAAACCTCATTTTTTCACATACTTATAACAAAATAGCATAAATTATTA
>PYAF01002294.1:166340-183962 GCA_007407185.1 Glycine tomentella
TATGTATATATTTTCAAACTCAATAAATTCTATTGTTAATTTTTTCTTTATTTCATCATCTAATTTTCAGTACTTATTTTTCTTTTTTATATTTGAAAACCTCATTTTTTCACATACTTATAACAAAATAGCATAAATTATTAAATTAGTTTAGGACACATGAAACTCTTGGATGAATTTGAACATGATTAATATTTTAAAGAATAATATTAGATTGTGAGGTGTTTTATAATTCCCTATGTTCAATTCTCATTTTAACTATCATTTTTTTATATGTTTGTTGGATATGTTGTAAAATATTTATTGACTATTGATTAGTATTATGTTCGCTTCTAATTTAGAGACATGATTCTTCTTATATGCATAGATGTATTACCCCAAACTGACAAGATAACATAACAATTCAAATTTAAATACAATAAGATAACATATTAATTCTTAAAAAAAATAACATATATTAATGTAGCAATTTATATTTAACTACAATGTCACATGTGGCGATCTGTGTGAACTTGAATAAGTGAATATTACACCCAAGAAATACGTACTACAATTTTTTCAAATAAGATAAGTAATCTTATACTATTTATCCTCTATATCTTTCTTTTCCTTTTTTCTAATCGCAAAACTTTTGCATCAATTGTTTCCACATTTATAATACAATGGGTCTTTATTCTAGCGCTATTAAAATCTATATGACATGGCACATGACAAATGCATGATCTTCATTTTTTTTTCTTTGATCTACAAAAGGAAATGAAAGTATTAAAAAAAAACTACAAACTCTGTAAACCAACAAAAAAATAAATTAAAACAATCCCTAATAAATGTTAGAAATCAAACACCAATATGAGAAGTTTTCAAGTAGGCATATATAAAATCAAAACCAATTTTAAAACAAATATATAGCTAATATTAAATTAAAATTAAAAAATAGCAAGTTTTAAAAATCCATTTATCATTAGTTGGTAGACTTAAAAAATTAAAATGAAGTTAGAGATTAAAAAAATTAGTTATTTGCCAATCTGATTTAGGAGAAGTTTTAAAATGGGAAATTAGGTTACCATGATGGTACATTAACACATTAAAAAAGAACACGGTTAAGATTAACAAATAACAAAATGAAAATGAATTTTAAAATTTTAAAAAATAGACAATTTTAAATTTTATTTAATAGAGATTGTTGTGTATGTTGACGCCAGAGAGATGATTATACATTGTCAAAAGAAAAAAATGTGAAGACAATAAGAAAAGAGATGAAAATAATTAAAAAAATATTAACACAAATTAGAGATACTTCTCACACCATCCACATTCAAATCTTAGGCGAATGTGGACATAGTTCCAACTCCTTTACTTTCATGCAAATCTTAAATGTTGGCACATAGTTTCAACTCCTGATAAAAATTAAAAATTAAAAACTCCTAATAAGCTTCACTATTTAGGACTTAGTTCCTGATCCTATGCTACTTTTCTAATAACATATTACGAATATATGAGTAACCAAAGTAAATAATAATTTAAAATTAATTGTCGCACATGTTACACATTAGAAAATAAATGTCTAGTGCTTCCAACCATAATGTAGATTTTTTTTGACAATAATCATATGTAGATAAGAACTGCAAGTAACTAACAATAAATAGAAGATGAAGATTATTAGAGTGATAGAGAGGGAGATAGCACAAATACGTTTGATAAATTATAAGCCGCGTTTGATAGGTGTGAAATCGTGTATTCTATCTGCTTTACACTTTTCAACTGATTTGCATATGCATGAAGGAATATTAGACGCACGGGATAGTGAAGAAGAAATATTAGAGATAGTGAAAGCATTAAAAGAAGAAACATTAAAAAAGAAGGATTTATGACTAGAGCAAATTAAATTGAACGTAATATATGTGATGAAAAAATAAAATAAAATGAAATGCATTGGTGCAGTATGAAAGACACCATCACAACCTTCTACAACAAAATCAGAGGAAACTTCCTCCAACCTATCTTTCTTAAATAATGCAACTTCCTATATGCATTGGAATTACCTACACAACACGTACAATCATTCATATTGATGATTAATGTCTTTAATTGAAACAACAAGAACAACAATATATATAAGCACAATAGAGAAGGATATAGGCAAAAAACTTGTCATACAGATCACATATCACATTAGAAAGTTTCTCAAGCATTCTTAAAAAATGTGTAGAATCATGAAAATGACCTTGAGAGCCCACTCATCATTCTTCTTGCTGAATTAATTAGGATCCAAAGGAAGCCTAGGTTGGCGACTTTGTAATTGAAGGGTACAAAGAAAAGAGAGAGAATTCTAAATATAGAAAAAAAATTAAAATGGAGGTAGTTATCGTGTTTTGAAGAAAACAAATAGTTTAAATAACGTGAGTGGCTAAACAAACCGTTTATTTAACATGGTGGTCACATGAACATAAAAAAAAACTGCACATGCAAACGTGATCCTTGAATGCAGTTAGTACGTTTTTAAGGGTAAAATGATCCATGTAAAATTGGAGACCAAAAGTTGATTACCAAAATTTATGTATTGGTATCGGTTAGTATGTTTTGAAGGATAAAATGGTTCTTGTAAGAAAAGAGACCAAAAGGTGGTTACCAAAAAATACATCTCTTTTTATTTTTTGGTATAGATTCTAACTCAAACAATGATAGATAAATCACCTGAAAATTAGGTTCATTCAAATTTTTGATTTATCAAGCATAATAACTAACCACTCTATTCGATTTTCAAATTCTTGCTGCCTTATTCTTCAATTTCATCTTATCTCATCATCCTCAACTGATTTTTGTTTCTAAATCTTTCTTTAAAACATTTAGTGGCAGCCTTTTCGCCCTACATCTTTGTCCTTTTCCCATTCTTGTCTACAAACCCTAATTCCAAAAATCATGTCTTCAAACATTGACCTTTGTGCTTCTCAAAATCCTTAGAGGAATCAGTAAGCTCGCTTGAACATGCTGCTAAAAATATAACTAAAACCATTATCGCCTTCAATGAAGATGACAATGCCTTCTTTTAGGGAGATAAATTGCCTACTCTTTACAACACGTACTATGTAATGCCTGCTTTTTTGGGCATCAAGTTTTCTAAGGATGACATTAGATACACCAAGTTCATGACTCTCAATGCTAAATCTTATGGTACTGTTTCCAAAAGTGAACATCACACTTTTCTCTTGATTTTGTTAATTTGTATGTAAATTGATTTTCTTGTAAAAATGTAGGTATTAAATTTTAAAAGATAACAGACACGTCGTTGAATTTAAAAATATTCTTAAAAACAAAGTTGAGTTTAGGAAAAAAAATTATTGTTGATGTTATTAAGAAATATTTAAAATTATTTTACAATGAAATTATATCCAGTAAATTAAATTTTAATATATTATTGAAGTAAAGTTTTTCAATAGTATTAATTAGTAAAATTTCTATGTGTGAAGTTATTTTAAAAAGTCAAATTATTATTTAACTTGTACTTTTTAAATAACCCACAAATAATTTATTGGTTTACCATATGTTTCCAGTTTTAGAGGCAATATTGTTAGTTGAAAATTAAACGTGGACACCTTTTCTTATTTTTTGAGAGATTAATTCCTTCTACTAGACTTAATCCCGCACTACTACACATGTGACCTTTAGCAATATTTTTTCCTAATACTTGGTAAAATTGTTGTTAAAAGTTTTTAATAACATTTAAAAAATGTTGTGAAATACAAATAAATATTACTAATATGTTTTTGTAACATTTTTCAAATGTTGTGTATAGCCCATGTTGTTAAAGGTTTTAGCTACATGGATTATACACAACATTTGATAAAATATTGCGAAAACATATTTGTAACATTTATTCTTATTTGACAACATTTTCTAAATGTTATTAAAAGCTTTTACCCCCATTTTTATCAAGTGTTACACAAAAAAATGTTGCTAAAGGATATGCTGTAGTGTAGTTGATATAACTAAAAATTTAATTATAGGATAGCACAAGAGATGTTCATTTAGAATAAAATACAAAATAGTACAAGCATATTGTATGTTATAACAAATTAAGCGTTAGCATCCACTAAATAATTCATTTTTTTTATCAAAAGGAATTGAAGATAAGTATGAAAATGAAAGGGTTTAAAATAATTGATCAACTAATTGAGTTAAATCTCCTTAGTTCACCGCCACCAATTCATTTTTGTGCCCACCATATTTTTTCCTAAAATAAAAATAAAATAAAAGACATTCAATAATTTTTATTTTATTTTATTTTAAATAATTTAAATAGTAATGCTATGTTTCTCTACTAGAAAATAAACTTTTAACATCGATTCTTTTGGACTTTCAACATTGGTTTTTAACCGATGTTGAAACCATCGACGTTAAAAGTATCAATGTTAACATTAGTTTCCAAAAATCGATGTTAACATACACTCCACAACATTGGTTTTTAAGAAAACCGATGTCGTAGAATAACAAATCAACAAAAAAATGAAAAACATGAAAAAATCAACATTGGTTTTTTTCCTAAAACTGATGTTGTCAGGTGCACTACAACTATTTTTCTAAAAACCAATTTTGATTTTTGCACTACAACATCAGTTTTTGGAAAAATCAATGTTTTTGTAAAAAAAAATTAATATCCTGTCTGTTTTTTAAAATTACTAAAACCTACAAATTAAAATACAGACCAATGCAGACAATTTTATATTACACTTTTTTATATTATTATAGAATAATTACTATCAATTATAAGAAATAATTAAAGAAAACAATAATGTCAATACATAAAATCATATTCTATAACCGATTCTAATTAAACTATCTATATTATACAATTGGAAAATTCCATAAACACCTAGTGTTTGATTATTAACTATGAGATAAAATCTTACCCACTCAATGTGTATTGCCTTTAATCTCTCTGGTTCTAATGGTCTTGGATCAGTAAAATACTGCATGAAATAATAAAATAACTTAATCAGTATAAATAATAACTAGTATAACAAATGAAATTAGTTTTGAAGTAAACAATTACCATTTGTTAATTATCCTAAAACCTCCTAGTACTATCGTTGACATCCAATGCATCACATAATAGCCGCACTCAGTGCTTTCTCTTTGCTTATTATACTAAATTCAATAAGATATTCAAATATTCAAATTTAATCAAAAATTAGTATACATGATAATAAATGTAATTTTTGAGACATCAACCATTGTTTAAATGACTTACTTTAACTGGAATCCATTTAGCAGTAACCTTGGATTTACTTCCTTGAATATCGTTGAATCCCTTCAAAGCACTAAGTAAGAGAAACATGCATGCATATTGTACAATTAAAATATTGATGTCTTACAAATTATAAAGTAAATGTCTTACAAATTACATATGACCAGTTAATAATTCCTTTCAAGTAGATGTCGGGCTTATTGTGCAAGGAACAGAACTAGACGACAACATTATCCGTAGGACATATAATGACCAGTTGTCAATGTGCACTGCATTGGAGAACATTAAGTTATTATAGTGCATACATTATTTAACTTGATTTGTACAAAATTTTATTTACCCATTCAAGTAGGCTCCTAGGTAGACATATCTCTGTGAATTTTGCATCCATTTCTTAATACAACCTTCAGATTCCAATTGTGATTGCCCAGATCTTTGTATGGATTGTGGCTTAAGGAATCCATACACAGAGACATTCCCTGATTGTAGAGTTAACTCATTCATATGCCAATTTTTTTAAAATAAAGTAAATTATGCATCAATTTAAAACAATTAGTTATGTAATGGACTGTAATATAAAGTGACTTACAAAATCCACATTTGTATAATAGAGATGTTGAGAGCTTGACAACCGTGTATTATTTCAAAAAGAACTTCATGCTTTATGTACAAGGTGACGTCATCACTATACACCCTAAACACGATTGTATCCCACGTCACCTGTTGGATATATGGGGAGAAACATGAAGAATGAAGTCTATAACTTCGAAGATAGTTTTGAGCTTTTCACATGCCTTGAAGATTGTAATTCAAATGAAGTGTAGGAGAAGGCAATCTTTTGATCCTTGCATTGCATTCATATACTCATTAACATGCTTAAATGATTTTCATTAAAACATCAAATCTACTAACTATTTGAAAAAAGGATTTAATTAAGTAATGTTTTTGGAAAAATATAATTTTACTGTTTTAATCGATTACATAGCATCTTAATCGATTATTCAGTTTTTGTTTCAAACGGGAAAAGCTTCTATGAATATTTTAATCGATTACCTATCGGATTAATCGATTATTTGGCTCATATTTGAAACTAGAAAGTTTTGGTGAATGTTTTTAATTGGTTACATACTTATTGTAATAGATTACATAGTGTAAAATGTATTTTGTGCCTGACAGTGATAATTGATTACCATCATTCGTAATCGATTACATAAGCCGTTTGAAAAAGTCTGCTTTGCTGCTTTAATTGATTACCATTCTTTGTAATTGATTACACAGGCTATTTTTTGAAACTGAACTTTTCTGATTTAATCGATTACAGCTCGGTTTAATCGATTATTTTGTTCGTTGTTGAAACCCAGAATGTGCCTTGAACACTTTAATCGATTAAGTGACAATTTAATCGATTACATATGCGTTTTAATCTATTATTTGGCGCGTGTAATAGATAACAGGTTGCTACAAAATTCTGTTACAAATAGAAGGAAGACTTGGCTTCTTTTCTAACTTGAACACTTCGTATTTTTTGAGCATACACAAGCCTTCTAAGAGTTTGAAAGTGATTTTCTGGGTTGTCTAACTTCTTGTCCCACTCTTTAATCATTATGAGCTATTGAATGATTTTTGGGCAAAAAACTTCAAAGAGTTTGATGGAGAGCATGTTCTGAAATTCTGTTTTCTGCTATTCAACCTTGATTGGTAATTCATATGCATTCACATTCATTGTATCATCAGGTTGTTTCTCTCCATAATCTTTGATTGTAATTTTGTTTTGGAATTTCTGTTATTTGATGCTATTGTAAGTGGATTCTTGAAGCTTTAGCTAGAGTAGTGTTCTTTAGGAAAGAACAGAGTAGTGTTCTCTAGGAAAGAACAAAGTAGTGTTCTCTTGTTCTTGTTCCTTAGAAGTCTAATATGGTTTTAGATTTCTATTCTTTATTTAGCGTTGATAAAGAGACGTTGTTGTAAAGCTTGTAAAAACTGAAATTTATAATGGTGGAACTCTAATCTAGTGTTGATTAGAAGAAATTGGATGTAGCTTCTGTTATGAAGTGAACCAGTATAAATTGTTTGTGTTGATTTTCTTTATCTCTATCTCTACAAGTCATCTTGTTCATTTGTTCTTGGTTTCATTATTATTACCCAACAAGTTCTGTTTTGAGCTATTGGTTTCTTAAGCTGAGTAATTTGATTGAGTAAAAGCATTCTTGGTTTTAAAAGTGATTAAGATCCTTAACTCTGATTTGATAAATAAATTTTAAAAGACCAAGTTTCAACCAATTCACCCGCTCTTGGTTATTGCTGGTATTCCTATTGTTTTCAACACCTGTATAGGCTTGAGGAAAAGCTGCGGGATCGTCAATGTCATCTGGTATAGGGGGTCGTCATCAGGTTCCGACTTATCTACAGATTTTGCCAGTCCCTCAGGTCCTTGTGTATCGTACACATTTAATAAACATAAGTCAATTAACAGTCAACACTTTTTTTTGTAAAAAATCCCTTTTTAATAATAACAAACACAACAAAAGGAAATACCTACTCTAAAAAAGTTTGTACAAGATGTGTCAGCCAAGCAAGGAAGGTGTTAAGGGTTTGCCCTACTAACTGAACCTCTTGAGTGGGTACAGGGATGAGATCATTAGCATCTCGAACTTCCTCAAAACCGACCTTCACTTGATCATTGCCCAAAGGGACATTGTGGACAGTTGTTAACCCCTCATAAACTCTTCCAAGGCTAACTAGACGGGGCAGATTGTCATCAACATACAACCCACGCATTTGTGATGCACCTGTGTCTAGGTCTACCCCAAGGGATCGACACAACTTCCCTTTGTGTTGACACGGGTAATAGAAGGACCAACCTCAGGGTTAGGAGGCGGTACGAGTCCCTGCAATTTCATCTGGGACTCCATCTAACTGAAGGACAGTGTAACACCCTGAAATTTTGATAACTGGAAATAGATATTTGAGGTAATTGTTGTATTATTTGATTGTTTGATTATTTTAGATTACTTGAGTTGTTGCGCAAAGTACCCTTGTGCAATTGCTTGGTATGAATGTTAAGTTGTGCAAAGTTTGTTTGATTTATGGTTGTAATATGTGAGTGATAGTTTGACCCATAACCTGCTTCGGTAAAACTACCATCCCAGACTCGTTAACCGTTGGATCGCCTTTAAATTTTGACAGTAGCTTCATAATCCATCTCTATATGTTTGGACCCATAACCTACTTCACAATTCCCAGACAGAGAGGAAATTGCACTGAGTGAGATGAGTCGCACTAAGCGAGCTGAGCGCGCTAAGCGCAATTCCCAGACAAAGAGGAAATTGTGCTGAGCGAGACAAGCGCGTTGAGTGCAATTCCCAGACAGAGAAAAAATTACGTTGGGTGAGACAAGTCGTGCTGAGTGATGGAGTGCTTTTAGTTAAATATTTTTCTATGCTTCTTAGCTTAATTGACTTCTCTTGGACTTTTATTTTTCCATTCTAATTCAGTTTTTGTCTTAGGCAAGTAAGTGGGCTTAATTGCTAATTGTAGCGTATTTTCGGATTTTATGCTCACTTGACCTATCTGCCTTGTATAGGACCTATAGAGCTATATATAACTCCGAATGGAGCGTTCTAGTAGTCCCTGGAAAGATAACAAAAAGATGTACAAGTTTGTCAGAAATAAGTCGAGGCTAATTCTGCCATTTGGAGGGTCATTTTGGGCTTCGAAGTCAGAATCACTGCACTTATATTTTGGGTTGCGAATTTGATTTTTATGGTTGTAAATAGTAAATAATTAGAATTCATGGGTTTGTTCATGGCCCATTCTTTTCTTCAGACTTAGTCACTACATATTAGTGACATTGGACAGACTTTACACATTACATTACATTACCAAAAACAGTTTTACATTTCTCTTTTTAAGTTTTTAGAATCGAAACCCTTGCTCTTATTTTCTTTCAACTGTTCTTCCTTGTTTTTCATTTTCATTTTGCTGTTCTTCCATTTTCGTGCAATTATTCCATGGGGCTTTCACTGATGATGATCATGGAAGGCTAATTACTCAATCAATCCAAGGATCCAACCCAAGCACAAGGAGAATTTGAGTTCTGGTTTGGTATTTTGAATTCTGTTTGAATGTTCACTTTCTTCTTCAATTGCTATTCTGTTTTCATGATTATGAATGAGTTTAGGATTGAAAGTGGATTAGGTTATGGATTCATTTCCTAATTTCGAATATTAACCACATATTAATTGGATGATATTTCAGTTAGGGTTGTGGTTTCAATCAATTTAGGGGTTAAGTCTGAATTGCTTCTGAGAACAATGGTGATTCGAATAGCTTGGTGTAGTGAATTGGATTGATGCTTTAATTCTGTTTTACATTACCTCTTTTCAATTCTGTTAGTTTTTGCGTTGTTTTTTAATCTTAGTTTACATTTTTACAAATTTTACTTAACGCATTGATAAGTGCCATGTTTTAGTGAAATTTAGATTACATTTAATGCATTTATCTTTTGTTTTTACTAAGAATATCTATCAAAAGTTGCCCTAATCTAGTTAGTTTGTATTTAACGTAGTATTTATGTTGTGTTTATAATTCTAGAAGATTCATCCAAACTTTCTTTTGTATTTTGCTAGAGTTCGTGAATTCCAAAGCTTCCGTACATTCAGAGCAAGCAAAAATGACTCATAAAAGCAAATCTGGGAGGTGCAGCAAGCAAAGCAACCCAAAATGAATCAAAAGCCCAAAGAAGCTTCTGGAGGCACCATTAACTCACCCAAGCGAGTTAATATAGTGTATTTTGCTCGCTTGGGTGAGCAACACCATCAATTGGGCCACTTGAAGGCCAAGTGGACGTGCAACTTGGGCCTTAACTAGCCCAAGCGACTGAAACATGAAGAAATGGGTCGCTTGGGCGACCAAACTCGACCAGGCCAGCCCCTATAAATACCCAAGCACCCCCAAGGCAAAAACATATCTTGCAAAGCTTAAATTCTCTCTTCTCCCTTGCTCTAAGCTTGTTCCTAAGCTTCATGCTTCTTTAATCTTTGTTAGTGGATAGTTTAGGTTAGTGAGAGAGGGAGAAATAGTGTGGAAACTCTGCCGAAACGGAAAGCGATGATGAATCCATTCACCTATTTTTCTAAGGAGGTTCTGTCCATGCTTGGCTAGCTTCTCTCAAAGGATTGGATGTAATCTTCTTACCCTTAAGTATCTCTTTTAATATTTATTTATGCATAAGTCTTTTCTATTTATTATTGGTAAATTTATTTCGTACTTAACGCTTGATTCTACTTGATCAATAGATTCATGAATTAAGGTTCTAAGTTTAACTGGGAAGTACTCTTAAAACTTGAATTGGATAAATTTACTCTTTACGTTACGTTGCTAGGAATAGAGCATAACGTTTAGATTACAAATAACACGTGAATATAATCGTAACGCTGGGATATTTATTTCATATGCGAGGGATCGATATTTGATAAATATTCTTAGGATTCTCAAATGCGAGGGATCGATTTGGGGTGATTTTATGTGTGCATCAATAATAAAAGGAAATAACTTATGCATGGTAATATTAATTGAATACTAAGGGTATGAACGATGAAATCCAATCCTACGTTTTTAACTTAATCAAATTCGTTTGATTAGTTTTCGTAATCTTTCATAATTTTCCGTAATCACTCGTAATCTTCCGCATTAAGTTTATTATTTCTGTTTCCTTTAAATTTTCATAATTTCTGTTAATCTGCAACTACATGAAACTCCGTTCACACTCATTGTACATAACTATTAAACTATTAAGCTTTATTTGAATTAACTGAGTAAAAATCAAGTCCCTGTGGAGATGAACTTTTATAAATTTTGTAACTTACAACGACAATTGGTACGCTTGCCAAAAATCTAACAAGTTTCTGGCGCCGTTGACGGGGATTTGAGTTATTTACTCAGTTCATTTAGATTTAATTTATCAGTTTAGTAGGACTTTTTCTTATTTTCGTTGTTTACTTTATTTTTGTATAGAAATTCTCTTTTATTTTAACCTCGATGCTTACGGGATATTGTAGTTTGTTCTTTTTCCTTTATGTGAGGTAAGTTTTCTACAGATAAACCTTTGTTTGATCCAGAAATCACGAAAACAGAAAGGAAAAATAGGAAGAAAAAGAAACTAGAAGCCAATAAGACATCAGAGGCAACTGCATCTATTGATCCTCCTTCATTAGAAAAGCCACCTGTTTGTGATAATATGGCTGATCGAGGGGAAGATGAAAATAGACCATCAAGGAGGACTCTTGGTGACTATGCTTACCAACAAGGCCCAAAGCATTATAATAGCATAGTCATCCCTCCTTTCAATAACAAGGTTGTGGAGCTGAAGCCGACATTACTCAGTCTAATTGGTTCACATCCCTTTGCAGGGATGGACCATGAGGATCCATACACTCACCTGTCCACATTCATGGAGTTATGCAGTACAATGGGAGCTTCTGACGAGGATGCGGAAGCTGTTTATCTTAGAGCTTTTCCATTTTCTTTGACAGGTAAAGCAAAGACTTGGCTTCAGTCCCAACCAAACAAAAGCCTAAGCTCGTGGGAAGAAGTGGAGGAAAAATTTATTACTAGATTCTTTCCTCCATTAAGATTCATTAGCGCAAAATCAGCCATTGCTACTTTTTCCCAAGGAGCAGATGAACCTCTCTGTGAGACTTGGGAGTGATTCAAATCTTTATTGAGAAGATGCCCAAACCACAATTTTGATGATGCTGCACAATTACATATTTTTTACAGTGGTTTTTGGCCACAAACCAAGATGATTCTTGACGCTTCAGCTGGAGGAACCATGATGTCTAAAAGTCCTGAGGAAGCCATAATGATCATTGATTCTATAGCAGCAAGTGACTATCAATCTCACCATGATAGATCACCTATTCAGAGGAAGGGAATAATGGAGCTAGATACCCAAAATGCTATTCTAGCTGAGAATAAATTGTTAACTCAACAATTGGAGGCCTTGACCAAACAAATAGGCAAACTTCCTCAACAAATACAGCATGGAGGATCACAGAAACCACACAGCTCATCAAGTTCAACAAATTTTGAGATGTGATTTCTATGGTGGAGAACATTAAAATAGCCATTGTCCAGCACCCGGTGATTGTCAAGCAGAGGAGGAGGCTCATTATTTGCAAAATCAGACCAGACCTTAGCAGAATTATCAAGGAAACTATCAAGGTTACCGAGGAGGTCCAGGTTCAAATCAACCTTATGGTTGGAAACAAAATAATAATGCATATAATGCTATTTCTAATCCTCCTTTTGCAGGTCCCACTAATAATTCATATGCAGGTCCTTCTAATAGAAATCCACAAAACCAAGCTCAGCCTGATAGATTATCAAAAATGGAAGACACTTTAGCTCAATTTATGCAGATGTCCATCACCAATCAAAAGAATACTGATGCTTCCATCAAAAATCTTAAAGTACAGGTTGGACAACTCGCAAAGCAACTGTCTGAGCATGTAGGTGGATCTTTCTCAGCAAATACCCAAGTCAACCCTAAAGAACAATGTAAAACCATTACAACAAGAAGGGGGACTGTGGTTGGTAGACAGGAGGAAGAGGAAAAGAAAAATGAAGAAAATTTAGAAAAAAGTGATGATGAAAAAGTTGAAAAAGAAAAAGAAAAAGAGAAAAATGATGAAATAAATGAAAAAAGTTAGAGAAAAGAAATGAGTGAAGATGAAAAGAAAAAGAGGGATAAAGGCAAAGCTGTTTTGACCCCACCACCAGTACAAAATATGCCATACCCACATGCTCCATCCAAGAAGGCAAAGGAAAGGCAATATAAGCGATTTTTAGATATTTTTAAACAATTGCACATTAATATTCCTTTTTTTGAAGCATTGGAGCAGATGCCAAAATATGCCAAGTTCATGAAGGATCTACTCACAAAGAAGAGAAGAAACACAGATGATGAAACCATAGAGCTGGATGCAGGTTGCAGTGCCATCATCCAAAAGACAATTCCAGAAAAATCAACAGATCCCGGTAGTTTCACAATTCCTGTGACTATTGGAAATTTATCAGTGGGGAAACCTCTTCTTGACTTAGGCGCAAGCATCAACCTCATTCCATTATCCATGGTCAAAAGGATAGGAGAAGTAGAAATCAGACCAACAAGGATGACTTTACAACTAGTTGATAGAACCATCAAGCATCCTCATGGAATTATTGAAGATGTGTTGGTGAAAGTTGACAAATTCTTTTTTCCAGTTGATTTTATAGTGATGGACATGGATGAAGACAGTGAAGTTCCACCAATTCTTGGCAGATCTTTCATGAAAACTGCCAAAGTCTTGATTGATATGGATGAAGGAAAACTCACTGTAAGGGTACAAGATGATGAAGTACAGTTCAATGTCCTTGAAGCAATGAAGCATCCCACAAATAAAAGATCATACTTTAGAGTTGATGTCCTTGATGAGGTAATTTCTGACTCTAAAATATTTATTCACAGGAAGGAAGGTTTGGAGAAGGCATTGACATAAACAGTCCAAGATGAAGATGAAGATCAAGAAGAAGCAGAATATCTTCATCAGTTGAATGCTTGTAAAGAAATTCCTTATCACCAATCCCTCTTTGAAGAAATAAAGGAAGAAAAGCAAAAAGAAGAACAGAAGCTGGAATTAAAGGTATTACCTTCCCATTTGAAATATGTTTTTCATGCAGATAACTCTGAAAAGCCAGTTATCATAAATGCCCACCTCTCTGAGGAGGAAGAAAAGAAATTAGTGAAGGTCTTGAAAGAGAATTACAAAGCCATTGGTTGGACACTCTCAGATCTAACAGGTATTAGTCCTTCTTATTGTATGCATAAAATTTTGATGGAATAGGATTATAAACATGTAGCTCAGCCACAAAGAAGACTCAATCCAACCATGAAAGAGGTTGTCAGAAAAGAAGTGGTCATGCTTCTGGAAGCTGGAATGGTATATCCTATCTCTGATAGTCAGTGGGTAAGTCCTGTACAGGTAGTACCCAAGAAAAGTGGCATGACAGTAATTAAGAACGATAAAGATGAGCTGATTCCAACACGCACTGTCACTAGTTGGAGAATGTGCATTGACTACAGGAAGCTCAACAATGTCACCAGGAAAGATCATTTTCCTTTACCCTTTATGGATCAAACGCTAGAAAGGTTAGCAGGTAAGCAATTTTATTGTTTTCTTGATGTTACTCTGGGTATAACCAAATCAGTGTTGACCCTCAAGACCAAGAAAAAACAGCATTTACTTGCCCCTTTGGTATTTTTGCATATAGGAAAATGCCCTTTGGTTTATGCAATGCTCCTGCCACTTTCCAGAGATGCATGTTTTCTATTTTTTTGGTTTAGTCGAAAAAAGTATTGAAATATTCATGGATGACTTCTCTGTTTTTGGTACTTCTTTTGATTCATGCTTATATAATCTTGATATTGTGTTAAAACGTTGCATTGAATCTAACCTTGTGCTAAATTGGGAAAAGTGTCACTTTATGGTGACAGAAGGAATCGTTTTAGGTCATAAGATTTCTATGCAGGGTATTGAAGTGGACAAAGCTAAGGTTGATGTCATTGAGAAATTACCTCCACCAACCAATGTCAAAGGCATTAGAAGTTTTCTGGGACATGCAGGATTCTACCGGGGTTTATTAAAGATTTTTCAAAAATTACCTCTTAAATAAAGAAGTCCCATTCCATTTTGATGATTCATGCTTTACTGCTTTTAATACTTTGAAACAAAAACTAGTTTCTGCACCCATAATCACTGTACCTGATTGGACACTTGATTTTGAATTAATGTGTGATGCAAGTGATTATGCTGTAGGAGCAGTTTTGGGACAAAGGAAAAACAAAGTTTTTCATGTTATACATTATGCAAGCAAATTTTTAAATGATGCTCAAATTAATTATGCAACAATTGAGAAAGAATTGCTTGCCATAGTGTATGCCTTGGAAAAATTTAGATCATACTTGATAGGATCCAAAGTGGTGATTTATACTGATCATGCTGCAATAAAATACTTGTTAGTTAAATCTGATTCTAAGCCTAGACTCATCCGTTGGGTTTTACTTCTACAGGAATTTGATTTAGAAATCAAGGATAAGAAGGGGTGTGAGAATCATGAAACCGATCATTTGTCCAGACTTACCAGTGATGAAATAGTCCCTCAAGATCCAGAAATTCAAGAAGAATTCCCTGATGAAAAGCTCTTCATATTTCAGAAAGGCCATGGTTTACAGAGATGGCCAACTTTAAAGCAGCCGGTGTAATTCCTAAAGATTATACTTGGCAACAGAAGAAGAAGTTCCTCAGAGATGCCCGATACTTTGTATGGGATGATCTTTACCTCTTCAAAATAGGAGCAGACAATCTCCTAAGACAATGTGTAAATCAGGAAGAGGCAAGGAACATCCTATGGCATTGTCACAGCTCACCCTATGGAGGCCACTACAATGGTGAAAGAACTGCTGCCAAAGTTCTCCAATCCAGATTCTATTGGCCTACTTTATTTAAAGATGCCCATGAATATGTCCAAAGGTGTGATAACTGCCAAAGAACAGGGGAAATCTCTAGAAGGAATGAAATGCCATTATAAAACATTTTGGAGGTTGAGGCATTTGATTGTTGGGGGATAGATTTCATCGGTCCATTTCCATCATCCTACTCAAATGAATACATTTTATTGGCTGTGGATTATGTCACCAAATGGGTAGAAGCAATAGCTGCACAAAAAGCTGATGCAAAGACAGTTATTTGCTTCTTAAAAAGGAACATCTTTACAAGATTTGGGACACCACGAGTATTGATCAGTGATGGAGGATCTCACTTTTGCAATGTCCAACTTAAAAAGGTTCTCCAACATTACAGTGTTAGGCATAAGGTAGCTTCACCTTATCATCCCCAAATCAATGGGCAAGCAGAAGTTTCAAACAGGGAAATCAAAAGAATATTGGAGAAAACAATTGCTCAATCAAAGAAGGATTGGTCTCAGAAATTAGATGAAGCTCTGTGGGCATACTGAACAGCATACAAATCACCTACGGGACTCACTCCTTTCCAGTTGGTCTATGGCAAATCCTGTCACTTGCCTGTGGAGTTAGACCATAAAGCTTATTGGGCATTGAAATTTCTAAATTTTGATCTTAATGCAGCAGGTGAACGCAGGAAGCTCCAACTTCATGAACTGGAGGAATTAAGGTTTCAAGCATATGAAAATTCTAAGCTTTATAAACAACAAGTTAAATCTTATCATGATAAAAAGCTTTTGAAAAAGAATTTACAACCTGGGCAACAAGTTTTGTTATTTAATTCTAGATTGAGATTGTTTCCAGGTAAGCTGAAATCCAAATGGTCTGGCCCATTCATCATCAATGAAGTTATGCCACATGGAGCAGTAGTCCTTGAAGATCCAGCCACAAAGAGGACATGGACTGTCAATGGTAGCAGAATCAAACCCTATCTGGGTGGTGATGTCGAAAGACTTACCACTGTGATCCGCTTACAAGAAGTTTGAGCTACAACAAAAGCGTCTAGCTATGATGACGTTAAAGAAGCACTTCTAGGAGGCAACCTAATAATTTCTAACCTTTCTTTTTATATGCTTTATCATTTTATTAAAATATTTTTGCCTATATAAATATAGATTAGTTAAAGTAATAGATAATTCTAAGCTAAAATAATTTTTTCTAAAAAAATAAAAAAATAAAAAAATCTAGGGGTGTTTTAACTCGCCCAAGCGAGTATTTCATCCATATTTTGCTCGCTTGGGCGAGCAAGGTGTTGCAGGGACGGGTTTAAAAGCCAAAAACATAATTTTCACCCAAATTTCCATTTCAATTGTGTTTTGCTGTGCATCTTCTTGCTTTCTTCCATAAGCTCGCCCAAGCCACTTCCTTTGCCCCACACCTTCATCCAGGTAAGTACTGTTGTGCCATTTTTTATTAGTTATAGCAAAACTCATAGAATAGGATAGTTTGTACTTTGTGCTTTCATTTCTTATGCTTTTGGTTCTTGTTTTCCCAATTTCACAAAACCCTAGGATAGATAAATTACAGATTGTGCAAATTGATGATTGATGAGGTTTCTGCAATTGTTAATCATTTGTTTATTCTCTCCTCCTTATTCTCTAAAAATGGGTGCAAGTACATTGATGCAATCCTCAAACCAAGTCAAGAGGAGGAAGGCTTGGAACTACACCTGGAAGAGCTTCCTTTGGTGATTAAAGGGCCAATGACAAGGGCTAGGGCTCAAAGACTTCAAGATCATATTCAGTCCAAGATAAATCTCTTGAAAAACCATGAAGAAGGCTATAAAATGATGAATTTGTTTGTTGTAATCGATTAC
>PYAF01002294.1:220295-234477 GCA_007407185.1 Glycine tomentella
GAAAATCCCATAGACTATGTCCATCCTTTTCTTATAATTTTCTGATACCTGAGGTAGTCTAGATTAAGCTCTTTTCAAAATATCTATCAAAATTCCTGGAAATTCTAGTTTAGGGTTTCTTGTCACCAACTATGTGAATAATTAGTTATCTAAGAGCATCTCATTCATTTTCCAGGTTCCCACAAAATTTCTAAAATCATATGGTCATTTTTGACCTAAAGGGCATTTTGGTAATTTCACTACTCACCCTATGGGTGTAATCGTCATTTTTTAAAAATGTTCAAGGTATCTTTGTAATTGTTACCCTAAGGGTATGCTTGGCCATTTCCAGCACATCCAAGAGTATTTATAAAATTTCCTCCTTAAAATATCTAGCTAAAATGCCTAGGGGCAATTTGGTCATTTTTGGTGTTTTCGTCATTTTCCCTGAATCCTTTTATACTGCCTCTTAATTAACTTTTTACCCAAATAATTCGAATATAGATTATCGTAATTTAAAAATTTGGGGTGTTACATACTTGCTCTAATAGTTTCTTTGGTTTTTTCTCCATTAACTTTTCTTCTAGCAAATCATAACCCCCACGAGACAACACGTGAAAAGGTAATGTTTAATTTTTGGATGGCCTGGGCCCTTTTTCTGACATATTGTCACAATTATAATGAGTAACTTTTCAACATAGGGGCTTGAAAATAATGCAAGTCAACTGTCAAATTCATAAACAATGCAAGTCAACTAACCTCCCATGAAGGTTCTCTACGAATCTGGCAAAATTGGGTCCACTTTTCTTTGCTGATGTCATACTTCTCACATACAACGTCATTGTCATCCTCTTTGTCTTGTGCCATAGCCCATTTGGAAGTCAAATCTGACTTAAACTGCCTCCCTTGCTCTCCTACCGTCTTAAGGATTTTCTTCTTTGTCCTTTGGTCGGACGCTTCTGGAATATCAAATCCAGCCTGCGATAAAAAAAACACATTTAATTGTTAATCAATAACATTCAACATTTTACGATTTTTGGTACAACCCATTACCATAACATTCAACATCTAATTCAAATACCTAATTGTCCTCTCAAATCAAATCTTTTTGACTTGCAGGAACTTCTTTCCATTTAACAAATGTAGCATCCACCTTGTCCCGAGCGATGATCTCCAAATACATCGTTAATTTCTTTTTTGTCGAGACCATCAACTTTCCCAGTGGCAGGATCTATATAAACCATTGGTCTTTCCATCCCAACGGGTCTGGTAGCCAATGATCTAAGCTGTGTTGCTTTTCTAGTCTTCTTTGACATAGACGGCGAAGGTGCTGACTTAGGAGAAGAAGAGAAACTCGATGGTGTAGTCATGTGCCTGTTAAAAAACAACATTAATTAAAGTCAACTCAAAATTATAGTAAGTTACGTAATTTTAAATGTGGAAACAAGTAAATATAAAAAATATTACATTAAACGATGTTATCTAATTCTCCTTAATCATGATCATTACGATTTGCATGGACGTCATCTACTTCTCTTCTCTATTGACGTTAGGAATTTGTGTCAAGAAAGGAGTGAGACCAATATCAAGGGTTGAATCATCATCTTCAAGATTAATGCGAATGATTTTTCCATATAAAACCACTAACCACCTTTCCTCACAAGGATCTTAAACATAAAACACATGTTTAGCTTATTTTGTCATAATGAAAGGCTCATTCTGATAAGCTAGCTTCTTAAGATCTACCAAAGTAAATCCCAAATCATCGGTCCGCACACCGATATTGCTATCAACCCACTTACACTTGAAAACACACACAAATAATTTAACATAATTAAGCTCCCAGATTTCATCAATGACTCCAAAGTAAGGCATAGACGCCAGATGGGGATTGTGGTCATGTATAGTAACAAAGTGTTTGGATTCATCCCTAAGACTAACCCCAATGTTTTGCATTGTACTCCTATCATCTCGTGATTTGATGTAGAACAAATACTTGTTGATATCATTTCCCTGCCAACTTCTAACATTTCTTTTAAGTCCATCTGCTAACTTCCTTAACATTTCAAAGTCATTATCATCTTGTTATGCTCTATCAACACCCTATTCTTGGTCATTTTTGGGTTACTTTCCTTGACTAAGGGTTTGCGATGAACTATGTATGGCAGGGCTTCATTACTATTATTTAGTATATACAAATGAGCTTGTTACAATTCCTCTAGACCAGGAGTTATAACATGAGCCCTCGTGAACACTTACCTCTCTCTCTCTCTCTCTCGCGTCATGCCGAGACTCGGGAAGCCCAACAGGTTTTACCTTTTCAATGTACTCTGAACAAAATTCAATAGCTTCTTCTGCAATGTACCTTTCAACAATTGATGCTTAAGGACGGTGTAGATTCTTTGTATGCCCTTTTAAGATCTTCATGTATCGCTCAAGCGAGTACATCTATCGTAAATAAACAGGACCACATAATTTAATTTCCTTTACCAGATGAACAATTAAGTGAACCATGATGTTGAAAAATGATGGAGGAAAATACATCTCTAACTGACACAAGATAATAACAGCCTCGTCTTCCATGTCATCTAACTTTATAGGGTCAATGACTTTGCTACAAATGACATTGAAGAAAAAGCACATGAGAGTTATGGCATGCCTCACTTTGTTAGGCAAAATGTCTTGAATTGCCAGGGCTAACAGTTATTGAATCAAGACGTGACAATCATGAGACTCTTGAAAACAATATGAACACCCACAATAACCAGGAGGGGGTGAATTGGTTAAAACAGAGTCTTTAAAATTTCTTTAAAACAAGCAGCAAATTTAGGATCTTTATCCCAATTAAACCAAGAATGCTTCAATCAATCAAACCACTCAGCCCAAGAAAACAATTACAAAAACTTCACTTGTTGAGTAATAAAGAATTCACTAAGAATCACATATTAAGATGATAAGAAGAGATTAAAGAAAGTAATCAACACAAAGAACTATACTGGTTCACCTCTCAACAAGAGAAGCTACATCCAGTTTCTTCCAACCAAACCTTGGCTAGAGTTCCACTATTAACAAAATCTGTTCTATACAAGCTTACAAAAGATCACCTTTTATCAAACCTAGATAAAGAACTGAAATCTAAAACCTATTAGACTTCTAATGATAAAGACATAGAGAATCGTATTCTACTCTTCCTCCTAGAGAACCCTACTCTAGAAAAGCTTTAAAGAACCTCTTTGTAATAGTTACAAACAACCAAAAATACAAAAAATTTTACAAGCAAAGCTAATGGAGAGAGACAACCTGATGATCCAATGATTATGAATGAATATGGTTTACCAATCAGAGTTGAAAATGAAAAACAATTTCAGAAATTCCTCTCCAAATGCTTCTTTGAAATCTTGCCTAAGAAATCTTTCAATACACCATAAAGATTTGAATATATGGGGCAAGAACGTTAGAATTTAGAATATTCATTCTCTCTTTCAGAAGGCTTATGAAAACTTTGAGAATTTCACAGAGTTAATGTGTTGTTCTTTTCAAAAGACCCAATAGCTATTTATAACAAACTGCTGTAACTGAATGTAATCGATTAAATCGCCAATGTAATCGATTGTAAACAAATTTAAACGATTAAAATGTTCTTCAATTTTTTGGAAAGGATATATGAACAAAGTAATTGATTATTTCGACTAGTAATCGATTACTATAGGGATACTTATTTTCAAAAAAAGAACTAAGTAGTCGATTACTGGTAAATGGTAATCGATTAACACAGTCAAGTTTTGTTCCGTGTTTGTATTAAGTAATCGATTACTTAATGCTAGTAATCGATTAAAATGATCTTCAAGGCTCATGTAATAGATTACCAATGTGTGATAATGATAAGCGCCATATTTCAGTTAAAATCATGTTTCAATGATGGCACTTATCTTTTGATTTCATTAGCTTTATCTATGAACTTGCCCTAAAACCTAGTTAGTTTGTATTTAGTACTAGAATAAATGTTGTTTTCATATTTTGGAAGGTTAATCCAATCATATTTTGCATTTTGTTAGATTCAAGGAATTCCGAAAGCTTCCGTACACTTAAAGCAAGCAAAAATGACTCATAACAGCAAACCTGGGGTGCAGAAAGCAAATCAGGCCCAAAGACCCTTCTGGAAGTACCTTTAACTCGCCCAAGCGAGTGAATGTAGTGTATTTTGCTCGCTTGGGCGAGCAACAATTGCAAATGATCCTTCAATTGGCCAAGTGGACGTGCAACTTGGGCTGTAAGTTGGTCTTAACTCGCCCAAGCGACCAAACAAAGGCAAAAATGGTCGCCTGGGCGAGTGAACTAAAGCAGATCACCCACTATAAATACCCAAGCACCCCCTAAGGCAAAAGCATCCCTTGCAATCCAATTTTCTCTCTTTCCTTTGTTTCTCAAGCTTTTTCTTTAGTTTAGGCTCTTAAATATTAGTATTAGGTAGGTTAGGAAAGTGAGAGAAGTGAGATTTAGTGTGGAGACTTTGCCGAAAAGAAGCGATGATGGGCCCTTCATCAATTCTTCTCTTAAGGAGGTTCTCTCCATGCTTGGTTAGTTTCTCTTAAAGGATTGGATGTAATCTTCTACTTTTAAGTATCTCTTTTAATATTTATTTATGCATAAGTCTTTTTTATTTATTATTGGTAATTTTATTCCGTTCTTAACGCTTGATTCTACTTGATCACTAGTTTCATGAAATTGGAATCTAAGTTTAACTGGGAAGTACTCTTAGAATTTGAACTAAATAATTTTACTCTTTACATTACGTTGCTAGGAATAGAACATAACATTTAGATTGCAAATAGCACGCGATTATGATTGTAACGCTGGGGTAATTTACTTAAATATGCGAGGGATTGATATTCAGTAAATATCCTTAGAACTCGATTGCGAGGAATCGATTCGAGGTTAATTAATGTGTGCATCAGTAATAATAGAAAATGATTTATACATGGTAATATTAATTGGATACCTAGATATGAATGATGAAATCCAATCCTACGCTTTTCTTTAGTTAATTAAAATCGTTTTATTAGCTTCCGTAATCTTTCGTAATCTTTCGTTATTTCCGTAAAATCATCAAAACTTCGACCATACTCGTTGTACATAACTATTCAATTGTTGAATTCTATTTGGATTAACTGAGTAGCACAAGTCCCTGTGGAAACGAACTTTTATAAATTTTGTAACTTACAACGACAATTGGTACGCTTGCCAGAAGTCTAACAGATAATCGATCAACACAATCCAAAATGTAGTTTCCAAAACTTAACCATGAGTACTTGACTTCTTTATGCAATCATGAAATCTTAAAGCTTTTCCAAAACAAGTATATTTTGTTACCATCAGACCTTGGATGTAATTACATATACCCATCTCAGCTAGATCTTGACGAGTATTCAAATCATCCTTTGTCTTGCCTTAATGTTAAGAAGCATGGCCGATGACACTGTCACACACATTTTTCTCCACATGCATAACATCGATACGATGTCTAACATCTAGATCAGACCAATATGAAAGATCAAACAATATGGACATCTTCTTCCATATGAAAATTTTACTTGTCAGCTTCTTTTGATTCTTTTCAAATGTAGTATTGCTCAAGAACCTACTGACCAGTTAATGGCATCAGCACACTTTCATGCTCTTGACTTCCATTAAAAGCTTTTTTCAATCGCCGGTAAGTGTGATAAGGTTTCAGAAAATGTCG
Organism: Glycine tomentella; assembly: GCA_007407185.1. Taxonomy (NCBI): domain Eukaryota; kingdom Viridiplantae; phylum Streptophyta; class Magnoliopsida; order Fabales; family Fabaceae; genus Glycine; species Glycine tomentella. Next base: position 226,015 of record PYAF01002294.1, read on the forward strand.
ATGCAGAGTGTATACTATTTTTCCTCCATGTTTCAGTTGTATTTAGCTCTTGTCCTCTTCATAGATAGGGCATGCATGATAGCCCTTAACACTATATCCACTCAAATTCTCATATGTTGGAAATTCATTAATGGTACAAAATAGAATTGCGCGCAACTTGAATGTCCCATTTCGATACTCATCAAACGCGACAACCCCTTCGTCCCACAACTTTGTCAAGTCTTCAATCAAGGAACTGAGATAAACATTAATGTCATTTTCTGGCTGTCTTGGGCTCAATATCATCATAAACAACATCATGTATTTTTGCTTCATGCACAACCAAGGAGGCATGTTGTTAATTATGAGCAAAATAGGGCATGAACTTTGCTAAGTGCTTAAACTTCCATAGAGATTCATTCCATCAGTGACAAGTTCAAGCCTAAGATTTCTTGCCTCTTTGCTGAAATCCGAATACAAACGATTAATCTTCTTCCATTGGAGGAATCAGCCGGATGGCGAGCATTTCATTGCAATTTCTCCCATTTGCATGCCATGTAAGGTCTTTTACGTCATCTTCATTAGCAAATAGATGCTTAAACCTTGGAATGATCAGAAGATACCATAACACATTTGTTGGGGCCTTTTTTTATGCTTTTGTCACTGGTACACTTGTCATCATCCTTCACTTTGTACCATGATACCTCACACCTGGGGCATATATGCATTTATTCATCCTCAAGTCTGTACAGTATGCAATCATTAGGGCATGCATGAATTTTCTGATACTCCATACCCATTGGACACAATATCTTCTCTAACTGATAGTAATTTTTTGCAACGTGGTTTCCTTTGAAAGCATATCTTGCACTGCCTGTAGTAGTGAAGTAAAGCTTTTGTCACTCCACCCATATTCTAGCCTTGTCATTAACATACTTAAAACCGCTGACAACAGAGTCAAAGACTTCTTGCACCCCGGATACAAAGGCTTCTTCAAATCATTTTCCAGGGTATCATAAATAGGGGCATGTGCTTGCTAAAAAGACTATTGTCCGAGATCACAAATCATATCCTCTAATCGATCTCCCATTTGTACATCAACTAGTTCAATTTTGGACCCCCTCTACATATCTGTCAATTCACCATGCCATATCCATGTCGTATAATTCTTCTTAATCTCATCACACAAAAGATGTTCCAGTATGTCGTCTACCATTAAAACAGTTTATACAAGGACATAAATATTTTCCATCCTCATCCGGTCGACTTCCTTCGAAGGCAAATTCCAAGAACTGTGCAACGCCTTCTTCATACGTAGGGCTCATGCGACTTGCATTGGTCCAACTTTGTTTCATCTAATTAATAACTCTGTGATACTCAAAAAGTTATTCCATGCATGAAAACCTCACTTTTTTCATTAAAGGTGTGGCCCTATCCCATTCAGAAAGACATTTTTATAGCAGATTAATATGTAAAGGTTAAGTCACTTTTCTTAAATTTGACAAAATTTCGGCAGCATTTTGCATTGATCTCCAAGTACACTACATGAAAACGGTGAGATGAATTCCACCATAATCAAGTATGCACCCGGAGAACAAAGTGAAATGCATTGTACCGAAATTTCATCAAATTTAAGAAAAGAAACTTAACCTATGCATATGAATCTATTATAAAAAAAATGACCCTTTTCAAACTGTCCAAACGAACAATTCAAGAATCAATATAACGATTAATTCAAACTGTCTGAAAGAATCATTGTATTGAATCTCAAATGGGAAACTAAGGTTCACTCATAATTATCATTATTGTATATAAAGCAATAGTTGAAAACAATATGAACACACACAATAACCAAAAGGGGCGTGAATTGGTTAAAACTTGGCATTTTAAAAAATCTTTAAAGAATCAGAGTAATAGGATCATATCACAATTAAACTAAGAATGCCTCAATCAATCAAACCATTCAGCTCAAGAAAACAATTGCTAAAACCTTCACTTGTTAAGTAATAAAGATTTCACCAAAGAATCACAGATTAAGATAGCAAGAAGAGATTAAAGAAAGTAATAAACACAAGAACATATACTGGTTCACCTCTCAACAAGAGAAGCTACATCCAGTTTCTTCTAACCAAAACTTGATTAGAGTTCCACTATTCATAAAATTCAGTTCTTACAAGCTTACAACAATCACCCTTAATCAACCCTAGATTAAGAACAAAAATCTGAAAACCCTTTTAGACTCCTAGTGACCAAGACTAAGAGAAACCCTTCTCTACTCTTTCCTCTAGAGAACCCTACTTTAGAAAAGATTTAAGATACTTTTGTAATAGCAACAAACAATTAGAAAATTAAAAATGAATTACACATAGAAACTAATGAAGAGAAACAACTTGATGATCCACAATATATGAATGCATATGATTACCAATCTTGATCAAGGTTGAAAAAAAAAAATTTCAGACCAAACTCTCCAAGAGCTTCTTTAAAATCTTGTCCAAGAAGAAACCTTTCAATGAAACATGAATATTGGAATTTGTGGACAAGAGCTTTATGGCTCAGAGTATCTCTTCTCACTTCAGAAGGCTTTTGAGAACTATGAAAATTCTCAATGTAATGATCTGTGTATTTTTCAAAAGACCCAATAGTTATTTGGAAAAGATATATGAATGTAACTGAATGTAAATCGATTAAATCGCCAATGTAATCGATTAAAACCACTAATGTAATCGATTAATAACAAATTCGATTAAAATGTTCTTGAGCTTTTTGGAAAAGATATATGAGCAAAGTAATCGATTAAATCACCATGTAATCGATTAACACAAAGTTTTTTTTCCAAAACGTGTCAAGTAATCGATTATTACATGAAGACATTTTTGTGACTTTGTGAAGTGTAATTGATTACTGTTCTACTGTAATTGATTAACGTGTTCTTGAATCTTTCTGGAAAAGATTCATGAGCAATGTAATCGATTAACACAGGAAGTCATGTTTCAAAAATAAGCCAAGTAATCGATTACCACCATATCATAATCGATTATCACAGGAAGACTTCAACTATGATTTGTGAAGAGTAATCGATTACCATATAGTTGTAATTGATTAATGTGCTCTTCAAAGCTTAAGTAATAGATTAACATTAGCTGGTAATTAATTAAAGCAGTACGAAATTGTTTTTCAAAAACAGACCGTTTGGTTGGTGTAAATGTATATAGGTAGACAATGAGAGTTTGAATTAACATTACCAATTTTTTAAGCATGAAGAGAGACGACCATTATCGGCATGTCTATTGATTGTGTTTGTCAATATATAGCGAATGTATGTAGGTAGACATTGGGAGTCAGGTCATTAAATCATTATGAGCCTTAAAGTAAAAACTATTGGTAGTTATGTGTGTTGGTAGGTTTGATTTTTTATACAATAAGTTCGATGCATTTGAAGTATCAAATTATGACTTGTTAAAGAGGTAGTAATGTAGTTTTATGTTCTGTAGTAGTGTTTGTCTATTGAAAAGTGTTTATGTATGTGAATATGATTGACGATTGCAAGCTAGGACCAGTTGTGCTACTGAGGGAATATAGCATGTTGTTAAGGGTCAAAGTTATTGTATGTTTTAATTGTTATTATGTATTTTGGATAGAGTTTGGGTCAATTTGGGTGACATAATGTTGGATTCTGAAGTGACTGGCAGCATAGATACATCAATGTTTGGGTACTATGATTTTGAAGCAAATGTAGATGATGAACATATAACACCAGAGGATGAAGATGACGAATATGATGAACAGATTGATGAGTCAACTGAGCAAGAAGAAGAGTGTGAAGAATATGAAGATGACGAGGAGATTCAATCTGAAAACATGGGCATAGGTAATATTTCTGATTCATATGAAAAGGATGTGATAATTACTAATAGCATGGTTGATATTAGGATGTTTGATATGCATAGAATTAGCATTGAAGATGTTGCGAGATTTAGATTTTGTGATTTGGAAATAGCATATCAATTTTATTGCTGATATGCATAGAATTAGCATTGAAGATGTAACACCCCAAAAATTTTGGAATCACAATCAATTACTAAGGTAAAATGTTGATCAGAGGCACTATAAAAAGATTTAGGAGAAATGACGAAAATACCCCTGGACATTTTAGAAATGACTAAAATGCCCCTAGATATTTTAGTAAGATATTTTAAGGAGGAAATTTTATAAACACTCTTGGATGTTTGAAAAATGATCAGAATACCCTTAGGGTGATACTTACAGAGATATCCTGAACATTTTTTGGAAATGACGATTATACCCCTAAGGTGAGTGGTGAAATTACCAAAATACCCTTTAGGTTAAAAATGACCAAGATGACTTCAGAAATTTGTGGGAACCTGAGTATAGGATAAAATATTGTTAGATAACAAATTATCAGCAAGATTGAGGGCAAAGAACCCTAAAATAGAATTTCTGGGAATTTTGGAAGATAAGTTGAAAAGAGCTTAATTTAGACTACCTCAGGTGTCAGAAAATTATAGGAAGAGGATGGACATAATCTAAAGAATTTTCTCTTAATTATGAGACGGATAGGATTCCTAAATGAGTTAGCTTAGTAATTCTAATAATTCAAAGCAAAATGAACCAATAAGAAAGTAAAATTTAGTTATTATCGGTGATAAAGGAAAACTGGATTGATTTGGATTTCTAAATTAAGTCTTGACCGTATGATGAAAAATCAATGAAGAAAAGCTTTAAGAAAATGCAAGAATAGACACATGAATGATTAAGAGGCTTAAAGAATAGCCATTGGTCCAATTGTAAAGTAAGGTAATAATGAATTAAGAAGATTTTTTTTAAGAAAACTTCCTCTTAACTCATTTTGGACACGTAGACATTTATAAGCATTATTTCAAAGATCTCAACGGTCAGAAGTTAGATATATGAGATAGCAGTATACCTTTAAAATTTCAAGAAGATCCAACGGTTAACGAACCCAGAATGATTATTTTACAGAAATGGGTTTTGCAAAAATGAAGAAAAAACATAAAAATCTCTAAAATTTGGCTACTCCACGTAGAAGCAAGGAAAATTAGTGAAACCTTTCCTAAAAGCTTACCAATCCACGTGCCAATTGAGAGCTAAGAAGAATGGTGTGGAATTTTCAAGAAGCATGACACTTGGATGGACCAAAATCATTAGCCAATAAAAATAAAACAAGTAGAAAGCAAGAAATGATGGCTTAAAGAAGATATTTTCCTTTCAAAGAGAATAGGACCGGAAATGAGCTTAGGAAGAAGAGGAAGTACACATTCAAATTCACCAAAAGAATGATGGAGAATTATGTGGAACTTGGCCACTTGGAAGCTAAGAATTGGATGGCCAATAAAATTGAAACAAGTATAAAGTAAGCTTAGATTTTTGTAGTAAAAGATTAAGCTAAAACATCCTATATAAGGAAGCATATGACCGAAAATTTGGACAGCTTAAGGAGAGTTCAAACCGTGCAAAACACTAGCCTAAAGCCTTTCATTCACCTTTTACCAAAACATAAAGCAAAAAGCCTAAAACCTTGGAAGTTCACGTGAAGCACTAGCCATTTTAGGAGCAAGAGCTATTCAAATTCAAGGAAGAAAGGCTGTCCACAAGGCTTGGGGAACAAGGTATGGGGGAGTTTATGATGAACTTAGTTTGAATATTAATCTTTGCTTGATTCATTAAGCTTTGTAGACTAGGTGTTTGATAAATTACCTCAAAGAACCAAAGATTGTTATATGAAGAGTTATTTGATTAAGTAACTTGCTTTTAGTGTTATAAATACTTGTTGAATAGATAACTTGAATCTAACATTAATTAATGAAAGCTAAAAGGCTTTACAACTATATGTTTTATGATTATTCTCTAGAAAATAATTGTTTAAAAGTATAGTGTCTAATAGAATATTGTATTAACAGTATATGATTGATTAAAAGTATTTTATAATTTCTTGAGTTTATATATTTTTAATTGATAACTAAACTTATGTTGAATGGAATTTATAGGTATTTGCTTGCAATGGTTGTACGTAAATGGTTTCTAAAATTTAGATGTTTTATTTTGAGTGGTAAAGTCAGATAGCTTGTTAAAATAAATACCTTGAGTATGTTTGCTATGATATTAGAGTTATGTTGAAATTATGTTGTGTTGGACAATATAAAGATTAAGATTAAGTAAAGTTTTCTTTAAAGAATTCTAAGAATTCAAGCTTGCACACCATGTGTTTGATAATTTGTTACAATGAATAAAATATGTTTAAGAATGTTTGGTTTGAATCCTTGTTGTTGAATTTGAATTATATTTACATGGATGGTTGCTTAAGCAAAAGTTATGTAATATTTCATGTGTTTTTGAGTGTTTCCATAAACGCATGTCATATGTTTGATGAAATGTTCTAAAGAAACAAAGATGGATGAAGTATTGGAATCCTTGTGTTGTTAAATACGTTGTGATTATTTATGGATTCCAAGAGTTTTGTTGAGCTATGGCTGTATGCTTAGACTGTAGAGTAAAGCTTTTTGTGATGTTTGAAAGAAGCTTTACGTGTTGTTTAAAAAGCATATGCCATGAGTTGTGAAAGATGTTGAGCTTTGAGATGTTTGAGAAGAATAATAATTAAATAATAATAGTGGATCATTCATGCATTTCATATGCATATGCCCTGCGGGGGTTAAGCCGTGAAGTTGTTTGTCAGATAGCTGAACCGAGTCCATGCGTTCAGAGGTGTCTGAACTGGGGGGTAGTGTGTATCAGTGAGAACCACACCACCATGATGATCACATAGGTGGAGGTGACACTTCTATGCGCCACTGCCCTACCCCGACTGAATGGATAGGTGTGCCACTGGGATGGGGCTATCTTGACTGTGGCCACTGATAATGAGATGTTGAGAACCTGAGATCTCAGTCATGCATCATATAAAGAAGATGAGCATGCATTATATGCATTATCTGATGAGTACGTTGTGTGTTAAATAGATAATATGACTTAATTCGTGTGCTGCGTAAATGATGTAAATTAATCTGTGCGTGAATCATCCGTGTTTGTTATTTTTATAAATATTATGATAACCATCTGCGTATATATTCTTTATGAATGTTTTATTCAAATCGTGTTTGTCATAAACTTACCCTATGTTTGTGTCTGTGGTTGACACCTGTGATGACCCCAATGTATTTGGACGAGCAGGAAAACAGTGGAGCATAAGCTGAGAAGGATTTTGAAGAAAAGATGATGAAGATGTGTTGATGATTTGTACTAGAATTTAAATTATTTGTATTTTACGTTGGCTTGTATTTGGGACTGTATAATGAACTATACTTTGGTCTATAATGTTGGACTGTACTTGATCATTATAATTACACCATGAAGAGAGAATTCGTTTATAATATAAACGACTAGTAACATGTGCAAGCAAAGCGAAAAGAATTTTCATAAAATTTATGACTAATCTGATCCTAATCCAAAGTGGTCACAAGATTTCATCTAAAATCAATCAAGCACGGGAGAGTAAAAGGAGGCGTTACAGTAGAACTGTTGGGTTCTTTGTGAGAAAGGATCACATTTTAAAAAACAGAAATGGTCAAATTGTGCAGCAAACATATGTTTGCTCACGGGCTGGTTTCAGAGCTGAAAAAAAACATGACGTTGGACAAGCGAAAACGACGATCGAAGAATGTAACTAGGTGTGGTTACAAGGCAATGTGTCGTCTGCATGTTGATTTTCAGAGTTGCAGATGGTATGTTTCGATGTGGAATTTTGATCATAACCATGGTTTTTTGGAAATTTTACACTCTATTTTGTTACCATTGCACAAAAAAATGGGAGAGTGATATGACAAAGATTTTCAATTTTAGAAAGGTTGGTATTACAACACCTCAGATTTATGTGTCCTTTGCAAACGTTGCTGGTGGATATCATAAGGTAGGCTTCATAAGGAAGGATATTTATAATCAACATGTGAGGATGAGGAAGCAAGAAACACCCGATGTAGCTGGTGCATTAAAGTACCTAAGTCAATTATGTGAAAAGGACCCACTTATGGTTGTGGCTTACACTGTTGATGAAAGTGAAAAGCTGTAACATTTGTTTTGGTGCGATGCTGAGAGTCAAATGAACTACAAGGTGTTTTTAAAAAAGATGTTGTTGCTTTTGATGCCACGTATAAAAAAAATAAGTATCTATGTCCATTTGTGGTTTTTTCAGGTGTCAACCACCATAACCATACCATAGTCTTTACTGTTGCTATGGTGACCAATGAGACGGAGAACACATATGTGTGGCTGTTGGAGCAGTTCCTAGAAGCCATGAATGGGAAACCTCCTTTGTCGGTAATTATTGATGGAGATATAGCTATGAAGAATGCCATTAAGAGAGTGTTCTTGAATACTCATCAAAGGTTATGTTCATGGCATTTGATGCGCAATGCAACCAGCCATGTACGGGACAAAGGTGTGTTA
>PYAF01002294.1:234577-246948 GCA_007407185.1 Glycine tomentella
TTCCTAGAAGCCATGAATGGGAAACCTCCTTTGTCGGTAATTATTGATGGAGATATAGCTATGAAGAATGCCATTAAGAGAGTGTTCTTGAATACTCATCAAAGGTTATGTTCATGGCATTTGATGCGCAATGCAACCAGCCATGTACGGGACAAAGGTGTGTTAAAGTGCTTGAAAAGTTTTATGCTTAGTGATTTTGAAATGGTTGAATTTGAAGAAAGATGGAGGGACATGGTTGGGAAATACGAGTTAGAAGATAGCAAGTGGATCACCGAATTGTATGGAAGAAGGAAAATGTGTTCCCCTAGACATATTAGAGGAAATTTATTTTGCTGGCATCCGTACTAAATCTTGTTGTGAAGCATTCCATAGTCATGTTGCAAAATATGTGAATGTCAAGTCCAATTTGACTGACTTTGTTGAACAATTTCAAAGATGCTTGAATTATTTTTGCCATAGGGAGATTGTGGCTGGTTACTTTTCTAATTATGAAAATGTGGTTTTGGAGACCAATCTTCAGTCCCTTGAGAGATTTGCTGGGAAGTCCTTACTAAGGAAATATTCATTCTTCTTAGGCCGACTATTGCAAAGATAGTTAGGCTAAGGGTGGTTGATTGCAAGGAGATGGCAATGTTTGGTATTTACACAGTTGTTAAGTACCATAGTAAATCTATTTGGCGTGTTTCCTATTGCCCATTATCATATGAATTAAATTGTTCTTGCTTGAGAATGGAATCCATGGGTCTTCCATGTGATCATATTGTTTCTATTTTACTATGTTTAATAATGACAATGTTCCCTAAGTCATTTCCTCCTCAAAGATGGTCAAAGTCTGCAAAGGAACAAATTAAGGGACAATACCTAGATGCATCGTTATATTAGGAATCAGAAGATATTGGGAGATATGCAACATTGCTCCAGTTATCTAGAGAAGTTTGTGAGGCTGCTTATCGTGTTGAGGAAGACTATGATGATAGTGTGGTTTTGCTTTCAAACCAACTAAAGAGGCTATAGTTGAAGAACAATAACATAGGTTCTCAAGTAAGTATACAGTGTCAAGGGTTGACTGATAATGCATTTTATGGTATTTTGGATCCTGTGGTTATACAAGGAAAAAGATGTCGTGAATCAATTAATGATGAATCTAATAGGCATAAGAGGATACAAACATGTGGCATGTGTGGAGCAATTGGTCACAACAGACACAAGTGTAATGCTATCTCTCAAAATGCAGAACATTCACTTGGTGGTTATGCTATTCGTTCAAGTCAACAAACATATAATGCTCCCAGTCGCGCCGATGAGTATAATTATCATTTGGTATATACATGCATATTTTTACCTTGTTATTTGTAAATTCTTGTTCCTTATTTATTAAATAGTGAAGTAGTTTTTTAAATATTTTTAATCTTTGTTGTAGTTCACGGAGAATCCTGCATCATTTATTCCTTCAACCAGCTAGCATAATAGTAGATATAGGCTTCGCCTACTGATATAGGTGGGTCGGTTTTGCAATTGTGGCTTCCTTAGTCATTTACAAATTTATGCAAGCATACTAGTAGACATAGGCTTCGCCTGTTGATATAGTGTACTTATGGTGCTTTCAATTGTTGGTTTTATTTTCGTGTTGCAGATGTCATTGCAAGTATGTGTAAAGGCTATCAAGGGTTGCAGTTTAAGATATACAACTGACTTGTGGCTACAAATTTTCTATATTTGAAAGTACTTATGTAGTGCCATTATTGTCCGACTGCAATGGATGAAAATTGAATGTCCATTGTTTGATAAATACATTTGCAACCATAATGATGCATATTTTATCCTTTAATGGTGAGTTAAACATTGTTTCCCAACTTTACCACAAGTAGCAAATTAGGGACACAGTCCACCGTCAAGTGTATCATTGTGTTTATGTATTTTCCGTCCGTTGACGGGAAATGTGGTTGGGTGAAAATGTGGTTGGATGTTGATTACCGCAAATACGACAAAACTAGCAAAACGAGATGTGACAAGTACCAAATAACAAAATGTTGCACAACCTCATAAAGAGGTAGGTGCATACACAGGGTGCGTTACGGAGTGATGACCACACGGTTTCACATACGTGACAAAAAGGGAGGTGCATAAAGTCAAGTAACAAAGTTACCATTTTAAAGAAAATTTGTTCATGGAACCTGTTGTTGTTGTCAGTATGGAGCCCAATTTTTAAATACATTGTCATAGCTAAGGTTGTTTGGTATTCATTGTCATGAATAATGGTTTTTTTATGTTATGGCAACTGAATTTTCTTATTATTATTATGATTATTGTTATTAATGGTGCAAGTGAGTTATGTAAAAGAATGATATAATGATTACACAATGCAATTATGTTATTATATGGTCAAATACCTTCAAATTAATTGTTTTAGTCAAATAATTTGTAAGTTTAACAACAAATTAAAGGTTCAAATTATTAGTGTTTTAATATAATCAAACTTCATTAAATACGTAAAACATATAATCCATTTTACCACTGCCTAATATATGTTTTAATGTTCCCTTCACCAAGTAGTAATAATAATATACATTGTGGCGTTTCCCAACTATATAATAAAAAAAGAGAAACATATATGCAAATACCACTATTACAATAGATTTTCTACCATAATACAAGTTATTATAATGTATGAATTAATGTAATTCCCCAAAAAATGACCAAAATATACAACACATATTCAAAAACTAGACTGAAACCATTATACTTGTGGCACATCATACTATCAAACTACACCATTGAGAAACACAAAAAGCAATGAGTTTGGAATTGTTGTTGTTAATGATTCTCAACTAGGAAATTGTCTCAATTCATTTGTGCGGAGCTGACGACGATGCTCTTGTTGTCGTTGTGTGGACCAAGTAGCAATTTGATTGCAACTTTCATCCTAACATGTTTGTCATGAAGCTAATACAGAAAACAATAGTCTACCAATTATTGACAATATGACAATAATACTAAATATACCATAGGCGATGAAAATGTCTTACTAGTCCGTATAATATAAAAAGGAACGACTCTTCCATCTGCATGCACTCAATGACCCATAAAGTTGAATTTTTGCTTCATTACACAAATTATTGTATGAAAAGATAATCAATTGCACACAAATGCCATATTATTTGTCTAATTTTTAATCCTCAGTAAGTGGTGTGGAGGTTGTAACATCCTCAAAATTATATTATAATTACTTGTAGAAATATGATGATATTTAGATACAAGTATGTTTAAAGAAAAATGACTGAATCACTCTTTCCATGAAGTTAAAATTACTAGAATACCCTTAAGATAAAATTACAAAAATGCCCTTGCATATTTTGGAAAATGACCAAAATGTCCCTAGGATGAATGGCAAAATTACCAATACGCCCCTAGGCCAAAAATGCTCAAATAACTTTAGAAATTTTATAGGAACATGATGAAATTATAGAGTACACTTAGCTGACTAAGTATCAAAATATTTTGTGACAGAAAACTCTAGAATAAAATTTCTAGGAATTTTATAAGATAACAACTTTGAGACTTTATTTAAGAAAATTCAAGCATAAGAAAAATATAGAAAAATGATACATATAATCTAAGGAATTTTCTCTTAATTATAGAATGTATAAACCAATTTAATAAAATGGTTTAGTAATTTTGATGGTCAACAAAAGTATAGGCCAATTAAAAACAAGATAAAGAGCAATTTAGTATGTAAAGTTTATATATTGCTCTGTATAGACTACTTGTGATTTATTTAAACTATCATTGAGATAAATTCTTAGGAACATCTAGAGTTCTATTATTCATCTTTAGATAAAAGAATTCAAATTAAATTTGATTTCTTTTTAAGAAAATACCATGTGTAATTGTCATATTAGAAACTAGATTTTTATTCATCATCAAAAATGACCACATGTAGCATGAAAGGAAGAAAAATTTGTATTCCTTCCCTTTAGATTGGTCATTCACTTGAGAAAACATGTAGAAGAGGCAAGAAACTTCATGATAAGCCACTTGGAGTGCAAGCCACATGATAGAAACAAGTGGCATAACACTTGTATGGCATGGATGCAAGATAATATGAAAATGAAGCTAAGATTTCTCCACCTCCACCTAGCCTTCACGTGAACTTTGATGAAGCAAGGAGAAGCTTCATGAAATTGGACACATGTTAGGACACTTGTAAAGGCATGCCAACTAAGTGGACACTTGGAAAGGCAATCATTATGACCAAGACAAGTGTTAGGACACTTGTATGGCACATAATTAGCTTGGAAGATTTTTTTAAGGAAAGTTATATTTTCTAAACACTATATAAAGGACTTTAAGTGCAAGCCATTCTCAAGGCATTCTCCTACCCTCATTCACATGACCACTCTCTCCCTACACCATCTTCATTTCATTTCATCTTTCTCTTTTAAAGCATGAATCAAGTAAGAAAAACAAACCCATCATTTTGAAAGAATTTTCGTGAGAAACCTAGCAACCTTAGGAAGAGTTCTTGTCAAGCTTAGTAGAAGGATATCAAGGCTTCATCTTAAGAGGATTTCCCAAGGAAGGAAGGAAGGAAAGAAGCCATTTATCCATTCAATTTCAAGATTCAAACTCACCAAAGGTAGGCTAGGCCTAAATCTCTAGTTAATCAATAGCTTGGATTAATTTACATGCTTTAGTAGGCTGAATTATGGTTATCATTTAGGCTTGAATTTCATGTTAGTTGAAGGTTACTCTTTGATGAGAATATGTTGATTTAAGCCATAAGATAGGTGATGATTTATACCCATCAATATTAGTGATGTATGGAAGCCCATTTGATGATCTTTTGAAGGTGATTTTGATGATATTTTGGGCTGTCTGTTGATATTTTTATGGAATGATTTTGATTTAAATTTTAGAAGTAGAGGATGAATGGTATGTAATTAAATGGTTTAAATACTTAAATGATTCAATCTTGAGGATTAATTAGTGAGGTGGTAGGTGAAAGGAGAATTAAGATGTATACTAGGTTTGAATCTTTTCTTGTGAATGTTTAAAGGAATTAGATATTATTTATATTGAGAATTATTAGTTAGATTACTAACATAATTTTTCTGTAGTTAAGGCTATTCTTTGGTTATGCATAAGTTGGTAATAATCTTACTTGATTAAGGTATGGTGGTGTAACCATACTTATGGTACATATGATGATATGATGAAAATATTTTTCCCTAAGGTAATATGTATTTCACTTTTGGATTTGATTTTATTATGGATGGACATTGATGTGATAAGATAGGTGGATTAATGTTTCCAAGTCCAGTACGAGGCTTTGGGGAAATAGAATCTGATGCTACATACAGTACCATATGTAGTACCCAGGTGCAGGATACATGGCAATATTCATGCATGTTTGCGTAAGACTATGGCAGCGTCTACATCCAGTACGAGGTGTAGTCACATACAGTACGATATGTGGAGGCCATTGCACCCTGGGATAGTTCATCTCATGCATTCATATAGTTGCATATTTCTTGTGGATGTGTTTGAATATTGATGATTGACTAACCTACTAATAAGTTGGGATTTAGCTTTGCCTACTGAGAAATTTTATTTCTCACAAAGTTTTGTTTCATGTTTTTCTTAGATGACAACTATGGTCAGGTTCATTGAAGCTCTGGAGTAGTGAGAAAGTTGTGTACTAAACTGAAGTATAGAAAGTACTGTACTTGTATTATATGGACTTTTGTAACAAGAACTTCAAAACTTTTGTAAGTTTTATGTTTTAGTATTTTTACTAATATACGCTTCTTAGAAAATTTATCTTTAAGTAATAATAAAATTAATAAGAATAAGTAGAAATTTAGGTCATTACAGAGGTTGGTTACTTGGATCCGCAGTTTGGGATCCCCCTGGGTTGCATGATATCCCAATGGTCCATATCTTCTAAATGCCAACTCATTTCTTTTGTGTCAAACTTAGTAGCCAATACATATGACATTATTTGACCCTACAATTACAATAAAAACAATAATGATTGATGAACAGGTTGTTTTATGGAACAGACCTGTATACATCACATGAACATACCATGATCCGAATTACTTATGTTCGGTCCTCCAACGACTCAACTATCATGTAAGAATCCAAGTGATAGAATTTCTTATTAGGAATGCTTATAACGACCATATAGCAATGATTGGTATGATCATAGATTGGTATGTAAATCTAAACCCATAACCAAATTACCATAAAATTAAGGAATACAACCGATATTGTGTCAATGTACTAGTGTACGATATACAACTTACATAATTAAGACATACATATGACGGCATGAAATCTTTCCCATAATAGTCTAGTATTTTTTCGACAGTAGTACCCAAAAGTACATCATCCTGTTATGTGTGTTTCAATGCATGTGTAGATCAGAATGTTTACTTAACCTATTCAATTGTTAAATGAAAAGCGTTCAATCCGAATGTAATACAAAATTCATACACAAAAAGCCGGAGGGAGGCACCACACCGTCTTATTTGGTCCATTCAACTATGAGTGTGTAATTTTTAAGGCCATGAATAACACAATCTATAATTGTTGATGCCATTCACATCAAACGAAAAAAAGTTTTGCATTCACAACATGTACACATTTAACTCATCAACAGACACTAATATTCAATTGTACCTCATGCACAATTGTTTTATTGGGACACAAACTTTCGACATGCCTTCTAGTGCCAAAATTGTTTCCAATCAGGAATAGTATTTTGTTTCAACTGGTTTTGTTGTGGCGCAATGCATTTAAATTATAGTATCAAAAAAGTTAAAAACCAACTTCGTTAGAACAATGCATGCGTATTCACACGTACATGACTAACGACGAGGCAAGTAAACATACATTGGGTCTAGCGTCTGGTTGAAAATATAAGCACAAACACGTGCCTCTAACAAAGTCAGGTTCATGTCGGCAGTTGGCTTAAACACACAAGACATTGTTGGATTTGAAGGAAGCTGCAAGAAGATTGAAGCAAGGATGGCTTAGAGTTTTTGCTTTTTACATGCCCAATCAAGTTTGAAGGCATTTGTAATTTGTCTAAATGGCTCAAGTGCATTACTTTGTGATCTTTCATTGCAGTTACATTCTCATCCTCATGCATATGTTTTTGATTGATGAACTAAAGCTGCTCAAATGATTTTACAAGAATTCAAGTTCTCATGGCTAACTTTTTGGAAAAATTAAAACGTACTGATTTAATCGATTATACAGTGTTTTAATCAATTAAATGTCTTTGTTCTAAACCTGGAAAAGCCTTGAAGAATAGATTAATTGATTACATGCTTTTTGCAATCGATTACATAGTGCAATATGAAAATCATGCATTACTAGTATAATCGATTACCATTCTTCGTAATCGATTACATAGACTATTTTGATATTTTGAGCTTTGCTAGTTTGATCGATTAACAGTATTATGCAATCGATTATTATGCATTATTTCACACACATATAGACTGCTTTAAATATTACACTACGTATTAATCGATTATTTTGTGCATGAAAACATTTCCAGAAAACTCAAGAACATATTAATCGATTATATGGTATTTTAATCGATTACATATGATAAAATAATCGATTACATTATCATTTTAATCGATTATTGTCAGTTAAATCAGTTTTATATAAAGCTTTGTGTGTCAACTCTTAATATATATAGACCTTGTACGAATTATTCTAAGAATATGAGTGACTTACCCAAAAGACACAAATCTTTCTAAGAGTTCAAGAGACTGATTTCTGAGTGAGAAACAAATTTTGTAAAGATCAAGATTTCTGAGTTTTTGTGAAGATGTGATGGAGGATCAATGCAAGCTAAAGAGCTAGGACTCAAGCACTTTACGATCATATCCAACCTAACTTGTATCTCTTGGAAAAGCAAGAAGAAGCCCACAAAAGTAGTAGAAACACAAAAGGAGTGTTGTCTGTTTTAACATATTAAAAGCATCCTGTAACAGATTAAAAGCATCTTTTGATACCTGTTATCGATTAAAAGCATCCTGTAATCGATTAAATCAGCCTGAAAAATGTAAATAACTTTGTTTTAATCGATTGCATGTCGAATTAATCGATTATCTTGTTCATATATCAATTTCCAGGAAGGATAAGAGCAAAATAATCGATTACCAAACCAAGTAATAGATTATTTAGGTTAAATAATTGATTACATGGATGAAATAATCGATTAAACCAGTTTTTAAGCTACTCTGCATATGTTTGGGAAGCCAAAGGTCACTTATGGAAAGCTTGCACTTCAAGCTTCATTTAGGCTTCATTCCAATTTGTATTTTCTTACATTTCAATGACATTTAGCTTGTAATTTCGTGGCCTATATAAAGTGCCAAAATTGAATGTAACTAACTTTTGGTTCATTAATACAATTTCTGAAAATTGTTGTGAGAGTTTCTCTCTTGTTCTTGTTCAAGAACTTCTTGAGTCTTATCAATAGTTTCCCAATGCTATTGTGGTGATTCTTCCTAGACTTATTGGAGAGCTTCTCCATGGTGTCTTCACCTTCATCCCTATCCTTTCTTCCATCTTCCATTTTCTGCAATTTAAACTTCTGAAATAGCCCAAATTCAAGGAGTGTTGGAGCTTATGTGCTCTTGAGGTTTTCCTGAAGTTTGGGTTCTATTGCAAGGTAGATTTGAGAAAACTTAATGGCTATGGGTTCAGCTGTTTCCAACAAGATGTGTTAAAGAAAAGAAGTGTTTCAAGATAGAGATTCTAAGCATTAGATATCTTACAACCTGGATTAGGTGGTAATGTCAATTCATTCATTCATACATGAAGGATCACAGGTTGTGTTTATCTTGAATCTTTCTTTTTAGATTTTCTAATATTTTGTTGTGTTGTGATATTTCAAATTGATTCTTTTCAAGCATTCTAAAATAGGGTTCTCTAGGTTTAAAGATCTAGGTAGGATTCTCAAGATCTTTTGTGATTTGTATTCTAATAGTGTTTTAGAATTCAGGATCTTTGTCTAGTGTTGATAGAGATTGTCACTTGTTGTGCTTGTAAAAGAATAATTTTATATAGTGAAAACTCTAACCTAGTGTTGGTTGGAAGACACTGGATGTAGCCTCCAAGTTTGTGAGGTGAAATAAATTGTTGTGTGTTGAATTCTTTATCTGTGTTTCTTTCATTGCTATTATTTGGAAATCAATATACAATCAACAAGAAGCATTTCAGTCATTCTATGCATTCCAAGGTGATTTTAGATTGAAAGAAAAACCTATTTTTGATCAAGGGTGATTGAGTGATACGATCCAAGTTTTAATTCCGCAAATTGTTTCAAGAAAATTTTTTAAAGACTGTCTTAACCAATTCATCCCCCTCTTGGTTATTTGAAGTGTGTTCATTGTATTTTCAATTGGTATCGAGAGCTGGTTCTTGAGATTTATTCAAGATCACTATCTTTCATAAAAATGAATACCACTCAGATTACTTTCAAAGAGGGTGCCTCCCTAAATCATCCACCAATGTTTGAGGGAGAGCATTTTAGCTTTTGGAAAAATCGAATGAAGATTTTCATACAATCTAATGACCCTGGTGCATGGAATGCTATAGATAAAGGTCCTTTGGTCCCAATAAAAACTGTTGATAGTAAATTGATTCCCAAAGATTGGGATGATATGTCAGATGCTAAAAAAGAATAGTGCAATATGATTTCAAGGCTAAAAATATCATCACCTCTGCACCTTCTTCTGGTGAGTTTTTCAGGACTGTTAGGTGTACAAGTGCTAAGGAAATGTGGGATATGTTAGAAGTCACTCATGAAGGTACAGAGGATGTACAAAGATCAAGGAAACGTGCCTTTATTCATGAGTATGAGATGTTTGTGATGAACTTCACAGAAACCATATCTCAAATGCAAACAAGGTTTACTCACATAGTGAATCATTTTCTTGGTCTTGGAAAGACTTTTGATGTTGAAGAGTTAAACATCAAAATTCTGAAGTGTCTTACAAGATCATGGCAACCTAAGGTTACAACTATTAAAGAATCAAAATACCTCTCCAAATGTTTATGGCTGCACTTTTTGGTAAGCTACTTGAATATGAGTTAGAAATGTCTCAATTAACACATTCTGAGAATGCAGATAAAAAACAAAAGAGTATAGCTTTAAAACCTGCATCATCAAGTGTGGAGAAACAAGAAGATTCAAGTGATGAAGATGAAAGTGATGAAAACATGAACCTAATAGTAAAGAAATTCAGCAAGTTTATGAAGAGAAACAAAAACAGAAAGTCATCAAAGTTCAACAGCAAAAAGGATAGCAACAACAATAAATCCACCAACTTCACATGCTTTGAATGTGGTAAGCTTGGCCACATCAAATCTGATTGCCGAGTTTTTCTAAAGAAGAAACAAGGTGAAAGGAGGATTAAGAAATATGTTAAGCCAAAGAAAACATATATTGCTTGGGAAGATAATGAATCAACAACATCCGGATCAGCTAATGAGAATGAAGAAGAAGCAAATGTTTGTCTCACTTCAACTCTAAGTGATGATGAAGAATTCTCTAGTGCTGAATCTGAGATAAATTTTGAATATGATCAAATTGTTGATGCTTTCCATGATATGCATAGTGAGGCTCAAAAGTTAGCAAAATCAAATAATAAGCTTAAAGGAGATTTAAGATGGCACATCATAACACTTGTAGAAATGCAAAGTGAACTTTGCAAATTGAAAGAAGAAAATGAAAAAATTCTTTCAAATTACAATGCCAATGGGTCTACATGTCTTTTTTCCACCTCTAAGATTGAAAAATGCAAGTTGTTACAAGAAGAGTTTGATGATTTCAAAAGAAGTCAAGGAGAAAAGTATATGTTACTACTTTCTGAAAATAGCTACTTGATTGGTCTTTTGAAGAAGTTTTATAAAGGAAAATGCAACTTAGCTAAAATATGAAGTGTGCAAAAATATGTCGGAGATACTTCTGGATTGGGTTACAAACAAGGTTCAAAACATTTTGGAAAAACTGTATTTGTACCACCAAAACAGAAGAATAAAATGAGCTTTTATAAATCTAAGTTTAATCAAAATGCTTACTTTGGAAAATCATAAAAAGCTGTAACTTGTAACTACTGCATGAAGAGAGGGCATACACCTTATAAGTGTTTTTCTAGAAAATATTATGTACCAAATGCAGAATGCATTTGGGTGCCAAAGAAAAAAAAATAGCTAACCCCTATGGACCCAACCTCAACTGGGTACCTTTCTTTGCCACTTGATTTGAATTTTGCACCTGTGTCTTAGAGCAAAATCATCACTATGGTATCTTGATAGTGGATGCTCTTGACACATGACATGTGACATATCCATGCTTACAAATGTCAAACTAAAAGATGGAGGATTTGTCACTTATGGTGATAATAACAAAGGGAAAATATTTGGAGAAGGTAACATAGGAGACAACATTAGGACTATTATCAGAAATGTTCTATATGTTGAAGGATTGAAGCATAACCTCCTAAGCATATGCCAATTATGTGATAAAGGGTTCAATGTTTCCTTCAACAATAACTGTTGTTTGATACGTAATAGTCAAAATGGTGAGGTTATACATGTTGGTAAGAGAAAAGGTAACATCTATGTACTTTCCATTGAGAATGCATTCATTCACAACACTAATTGCCTAATCAGTAAGACTAATGATACTTGGTTATGGCATAGGAGAGCAAGTTACTTGAACATGCATCATATGAATAAGCTCATTAGAAAAGACTTAGTCATTGGCTTACCTAAGCTCAAATTTGAGAAGGATAAAATATGTGATGCTTGTCAAAAGGGGAAACAAACAAAGAATTGCTTTCAAAGCAAAAATGTAGTTTCAACTACTAAACCCCTTGAGTTATTGCATATGGATTTATTTGGTCCTTCAAGAACTATGAACCTTGGAGGTAACTACTATGGTCTTGTCATTGTTGATGATTTTTCTAGATACACATGTGTAAAATAAGGGAACACTTCACACTTAACCAAGAGGGGGGGTGAATTGGTTAGCCTTGGTAAATTTAAAAATTTCTTTATCAAACAAAAATCAGAGTAATCTTTGGATCTTTATCACAATTCAATCAAGAATCTTTATTCAAAATCAATCCAAGACTTATAATGCCTCAAGAAACAAATTATACTACAGAATTCACAACAAGAAATAACAAATATGCAGTAAATGAGAGAGCACAAGATTTATACTGGTTCACCTCAAACCCTATGAGGCTACATCCAGTTTCTTCTACTCAACACTAGAGTAGAGTTCCACTATATCAAAAATATTCTTACAAGCAAATATACAAGCCTCTCTTTAT
>PYAF01002295.1:9590-23080 GCA_007407185.1 Glycine tomentella
TTCTTAACATCGGTTTTGTTAAGAATCTTGAAAACCGATGTTAACAGTACATGGTTAACATCGGTTTTACGTTAAAATCTTGAAAACCGATGTTAACAAAGTCCATTTATTTACAAATTTGCCACCGCGTTTTCGTTAACATCGGTTTTCCCAATAACCGATGTTAAACAGGCGATGTTAAAACCTATTTTTCTAGTAGATAGTACGGGCTAATAATTTAGCGTATGTTTAGTATTGTGTTTAAACCACGTAAAGCGCATAAAAACTTGAGAAAATTATGTCTATACAGGGTTGTTTCAGTTACTAATGTATCGGTTTAAAGTACTACTGCAAAATCAAACATGTTGTTAACGAACTCAAATGTTTTAGTTTTTCTCTTTATATTTTGTTATATTAATTGTCTTTTATTTTTGTGGATAAAAAAATTAAAGAATTAAAAAATAGATAGGGGACTTGACTCTACTTAAACAATTAAGTATGTTTTGTTATTTAACATTGTTTGACTTAGTTGAGTTGTATTATTCCAGTCACAATACAGGTAGAAAATGCCACGACTGCATGTACTTATGTGGAACAAAAATATGCCACTGCTGTTCGATTGGTAAAGAGCATTGTCAGATCCACATTCAAAGGCCTTGGCTTCCCAAGATTGGGCGTCATCGTACAGAGTATGTGGGTCTCTTTCAAATTTATTTTTAATCTATAACATTTTTACAATACTATTTTTATATAAAACTCTTTTAGTTTCTTTGTCTCTTTCCATTCATTTTGCTAGTGTAATCACGGGTTTGAACTAATTTACATAAAATTATTAGCATAAAATAATAGAATTAGTAACTTGAATTTAGCAATCATATCAGTCAAATTATTCTTGCAGAGTTTCTTCAATTAGAGGCTCTGTTGTTGTATATATAGCCATATTGTATCATTGCATAAATGGATACACTTTTTCCTTCCATATGTTGTGCATCTTTATTGTTATCGTGGAATCTAGAGCTTAGGCTCTAGAACCCCTTGTTCTCGGGTTCCTCCCGCCCCCCACTCATGATTGTTGTAGATATCCATATTGTATTATTGCACGTACAGAATCAATGCAAAATGATGGAACATTTTCATTCCGTATATGCTGCTCAGCTTTTGAAACTATAGCTTAGGTTCTAGAAGCCCTCTGTTCTCATTTTTATTTTTTTATTTTTTATTTTGGCCAGTCCATTAATTATAACTTTATTTGTTTCATTGTTTTTTTAGTCCCATTAACAGCTTCCTTCCATTATGGCATGTTTGTTGTATCTTCATTTGTTTCTAGGAGCACATGCCTCCCCATAAAGAGCGTTCTCAACGTCGTCAATGCCTTTAATATAGACCATTGTTGTTAAGACGTAATTTCAACTCGGTTGAAACTCACGTTTTAACGTTTTTGAGGCAAAAATCGTGCTGGAACGATGGCTGAAACGTAAAATGAGTCAACTCGATCGAAACGGTGAGTCAACTCCATTGACTCGGCGAGTTTACCGAGTTGACTTAATTTTGTTTTTAAAAAAATGGCTTAAAACGCAGTGTCGTATTCATTTTTTCTCCTCACCACAGCTTTTCTTCTTCTCCTTGTTGGTGCCTTAGGTGCGCGTTGCTCGTCTTCTCTGTCAGACGTCTGCGCTACCGCTGTGGTCTGCTTCTTCTTCGACAGTCGTCTTCCATCTCCGTCACGCGCGGTGTCCCTTCCTTTCTTGGTCGCGTTCGCGTTGCATCTTCATCAATCATTATCACACATCAGGTAACATCTCTAATGGAAGGCTTGGTCGCGTTGCATCTTCATCTATTTTGCAAAGCAATAGCGTGAGGCAAGGCAAAGCAACCTACTGTGAGTGACACAAAACAAGGAATAAAGTGTGTGCTTATGTATTTGGGCCAGACAAGTTGCTTTTTGCACCCCTGTTATTGCTTGCTGCAGTTTTCGTATTTTTTTGGGACTTATTTTAGTATGTAGTAAACTCTTATGTTTCGTTTACGTTTCACGTTTTTACGTTTTTGCTCACCCTCACTGTTTCTGCGTTGACACTACGTTTTGACAACATTGATATAGACTGCACTACACTGGAATGATACTGGTGACTCGTTAAGGTTATTCAACTTTCAATGTACGCTCTGGTCTTATGGGATCAACATATATAGGCCATTCGGATTTCTACACTACTTTGTTTGTGTCACTATTCAACCCTAGTGATTAGTTGATCCACTTCACTGTAAACGCTATGACAGGGTTAAACTCTTTTACCTGAACAATTCATCCATTTGTCTCTCCTGAATTTACCCTCATTAGATCCCTATCAATCTAACATTTTTATGGTTGGATCTACATCCATCAATCATAGACACTTTTTTCTTACTCATTTCTTATGCTCACTCTACACAGGGTCATCCCTCATTGATATATCTTAGGATTTATTTTTTGACTATAAAGTTACTCTCTCTCTACACACACACACACACACACACACACACACACACACACACACACACGCACATTATAGCCTATACTCATAACTATATTTTAGGTATATTTCTCTTTATGTCTTTAACCCTAAAATCATATTCAATCACAACGACAATCTTACATATATTCATAGTATATCAAAGCTATGGATAGAATCATTAACACATCACAAAAATATAATAGAGTGCATACATGACACCCACATCACAAAACCAAACAAATTAACCAAACAAACTCACAATAATGCACATATAAAATGTAACGTCTTTTCATTCTCTTTTTTGATATGCATGTGGTACCCTAAAACATTTGAGAAAAAAAGTTCAAGAGGACATGTAAGGAACCCACATGATTCCATCACTACACTTTCCCAAAGATGAGACTATTGGCGGTGTGTAAGGATTACCCTGTCTTGCAAAGATACTCCAATCCACATGGTCAACAGGAACCATGAAGAGATTCTAGACCGAACAACACCCCTAAGGACAAAGTCATATTTCAACCCATTCGTGTCCTCTGCGATGAAGCTTGACCACATCCTCTATCTAAAAATGCATGCACATTTATATTGGATGTCTCAAACATTCATACACAAGTGGTTCCATTGAACCTCACATCAAACATGTGAGCCCATTTTCACCCCATAGCAACTCATGGTCAAAATACCACTTGGGCCCATGCTCACCACTACATCAGCTAGGTCACGCATCTCAATGGCATCTAGCCAACACTCATCATAACATGATGGTTCCTGCTCCACATGAACTCAAGCCACATATAAATCCTTTCAAACCATTTCCATGATATCAATTGACTCACCATGTACTCATGAACACCATACCTTACAACTCATACTTTAGAGATAATGCAAAACATTCAATGATTCCACAACACTCATAAATCATCATTCATACAAGTCATGTACCTGAAATACATCTTAACTTTGCTATACATCAATTATATCATCTACCTACTTTGTATTATGATTGGTAACATCCTTTAAGTTCTGAGTATTACTTCTATAATTTTATGTTGCACATCTATCACCTTTGTGAGATGTAGACACAATATTTGGAGTCATATTAATTCTATCAAGTTTATATTTTTCTTGTTTTTAACAATTATCTACAACTACTATATTGACCTCAAAAGCTAGTTTAGTTATTGTCTACTATTCCTAAAAGAAGGAATTGAAGAACACAAACTAATTGCACAATCCTGATAACTTGACCTATTCTCACTAATTGGTTGATGTCTAGAGTTCTAGAGGTCCAAATAAGGTGAAATCAAGGCCATTAGTTAAATAACATCTAGGGTTACAATTATTATGCAGACCACGTTTCCTAATTTGGATCACATAGCTCACCATAGAAACTCATAAGCCCCTACTAGAGTAGTTTGTTTCAATGAAACAACTTGCTAGTTTAAGTGAGGTCAACGACTTGCACTACACAAATTTGGATTTTTGGTGAACCCATTCATTCCCAAATCAATTATAATGAATCGTAACACTCATAATTGATTTAAAACACATCCCAACACACAACACAAGCCCAAAACAACATAATTAACAATCAATTGAACATAAACAAGCTTACTAACAAAGACAATGCATTAATAATAGTACCATAACAACATTACTAGCATATTAATAAAAAAATAGTATAATAACAAATAATAATAATGATGATGATGATAATAATAATATGATCGAATCAATTACCGAGGTTCAAGTCTTTATAAGTTTTCTCCCCAGTATGATGAGCGAACCAATTATCAGGATTCAAGTCTTCATTATTTTTGGGGCACAATTTCTCATTTTATTCATTTGTTTTCAAAGTACAATAAATGTGCCACCCTTCATGTTGTATTTTCTTAGATGCACAAAGGTCTCTTGTAAATCTTGTAGGTATTCTTTAGTGGTTGTGCTTTTGACAATCATAAGATCTACATAGACCTCCAGATTTTTCCCTATCTATTTCTCAAATATCTTATTCATCATTCTTGGATAAGTCGCTCCCTTATTCCAAAGTCCAAAGGACATGACTTTATAATAATAATTTGCTCTTTCCATCATGAAAGAAATTTTCTCTTGATCATCATGATGCAAGGGTATTTTGTTATATTCGGAGTACGCATCCATGAATTTTAGGAAACAACACCCTAAGGATCCATCTACTAGTCTGTCAATGTCAGGTAATGGATAGGAATCCTTTGGGCAATGTTTATTAAGGTAAGTGTAATCCACCACATCCGATCCCTAGGTGTGTATTCCAAGTCCTTTTTTTTCTTTCAATAAACCATTCTAGCATTTGATGGCCTTTTCTTGGTCATCTTTCAAAGTCATTACTTGTTGTCTATCAATAAGAACTTTGTTGCGAAATGTACAAATTATATTACTACTCCTAGGGCATTATTGAGCATTGGCCCCCCTAGGATTGTGTTATATGAAAACTTTACCTTTACAACAATGAATCTAGTTACCACTACCTTCGTGGTGGGGACCTCTCCAAAGGTGACATGTAGCTTGACATATCCCACAGGTGTTATATGATGCCTCGAGAATTTTATGAGATCCTCGTCATATGTTAGTAATACTTACTATGGAATAATGCACAATAACTTGAAGAATTTATAGAACATGGTATAAGTCGGGCTTCAAATATCGATCAAAATTCCATGTACTTCCTTATGGTTTACATATGCTTTGACGAGCAACGAGTCGTTGTGATCTGAGATCAAAGTCGGTGTATCACTTTCATCGAACAATAATGGTGGTGCTCGATGTTTGGTCGTGTTGATGTGCCTTTTTCTTGCATTGTTTGAGGGGCCCTCTTCAGCAAATACCTTTACTATGACATATATTATTCCGTGAGTTCTTTGAGGAGAATTACCCCAGCTTAAGCTCATCGACTTTGTTTCTATTGTATTCCTACGAGGAGGCACTTCTTTGTGTTACTTCGTGAATAACCTCCTTAACTTGTCGTTATGGAAATCTTTTGAGTTGTTAAGGGGATCAGTCTTAGTCTCTACCCCTCCAGGCTTCTAGATGTATGTCGGATGTTATTCCAATGATACTTTTCATAATTATTTATTTCTTCATAATTTTCCTTCTTTATGAAGCATTTCAGCCTTCCTCTCTTTATCGGCATTTCAATTGCATTTTTTTTAACTAAAATCAATTATCTGTGTGATGGATGGCTATCTTGTGCTACCTACAGTACTTCGATGGATCTCTTCTTCCTTATTCTGACCTAATGGGTATGGAAGTGTCTAACCCTTCCTGAAGCATTTCAATATCCAACCCAGTGGTGTAATTAATGGAGTATAATTTGTATACCATCCTTGGCCTGTATTGGCCTCGATCTATTATCAACCCGAGGTGATCTTTCTGACTTTGACATTATTTCCTTCTTTTGACTGGCCTTATTCTCTATCACCTTCATTTTTCCTACCTCAAGGACGTTTTCATAGTTAATATATTTTTCTGCCTTCTTCAATAATTCTTTTAGTGTTTCCTATAGAGTCTTGGATATAGATAGACGTTGTCCTTTAGTAACATTTGGACCACTTCTGACTACAAATTCTTCACCAACCTAGCTTCTTTATTGAACTGATGACAACCAAGGCATCAATACTTGGATTGAATCGTTCCTGGATTGCAAACTTCAAGACTCCATGGATTGTTGTTTGAAACTTAAACAGAAAAATGGAGAAGTTGAAGAAATGATGATGAATGATGTCACGATCCATAATGGAGTGATAAATCGGAGGAGGATTTACCACAAAGGAAAACTTCCATCATATGAATCGATTTGGTTTCAGTCAAGAACCAACAAGAGGCTAAGCTCTCAATTCAAGCAAATGTTTAATTTCATTAATCAAAGTTGTCTAAAATAACATAGTCTAAGTACTTATATAGCTAAGCCTCTAATGATCACCTAAAAACATAAATTTAGGCCTATTTTTGGTAATATTAAAGCTCATTATAAAAATAAACAAAATTATAAAAATCCTCCCAGAGGTGGTGCGTTGAGCGACCTAGAGGCGCGCTGAGTGAGTAGAGGCTCGCTAAGCCTGAAAGCTCTCAATCCGAAATTGGGCTGAGCGAGGCAGAGGTGCGCTGAGCGAGCAGAGGAAGCGCGCTGGGTGAGTAGAGGCGCGCTGAGCAAGCAGAGGAGGCGCATTGAGCGAGTAGAGACGCGCTAAACCTAAAAGCTCTCGATCAAAAATTGGGCTGAGCACGACAGGTGCACTGCCAAGGCGGCACACTGAGCAAGCTCGCCAATAATCTTTATCATGTTCAAATTTAACTACTTGTGTTTTCCTCCATCCTTGCCCTTGGTAAATGGTCCAGCCATGATTCTCTTGGTCATTTGTTCTCGTAGAAGCGTGGCTTTGGACCTTGGCATTGGACCCTTCATAGAGTGCTTCTAGGACTTCATGATCCTTGGATAGTCCTCTATCATCCCCTCCTTCTTGAAAAGAATCTGTCCTCAGATTTACATTAAAAACACCTATATCATAAGAAGAAAGATCAGTGACATTAAAACTAGAACTCACCCCATATGCACCTGGCAAGTCAATCTTGTAGGCATCGTGAGTAATCCTCTCAAAGGTCTTGAAAAGACCATCACCCCTAAGTTGAAGTTTAGATTTCCTTGGCAATAGAAACCTATTTGTCCTTATATGTACCCAAATCCAATCTTTGGGATCAAATACCAAGGTCTTTCTCCCCTTGTTGGCAAGTCGTGCATATTGCTCCATCTTTCTCTCAATTTGATTTGACACTCTTCCATAAAGATTCCAAACAAAAGTGGCTCTAAAAAGCCCATACATACTCAAAATAGAAGAATCATTAGGAAAAGAGATTAAATCAATAGGGAATAATGTGTTAAAACCATAAAATAACTTAAAAGGAGAAAAATAAGTGATAGATTTGGTTACCATATCATCAAGTCTAGGATTAGGATGTTGATGCCTTAAGGTGATGTTGTGGAAGGGTCTATCATCCGTGCACATCCTCCACGTGTTATCTTTCTTGAGGACTAGGATGATCCGAATTGGGCTCAAGCTTTCCTTCACCCATCATATTTGCATCCACTCTTCAACCTATTTTCGAATCTCCTTAGTCTCTTCCGGATTACTTCTATAGGTAGCCTTATGAGGAAGTGAATCTCCCGGAACAAGATCAATTTGATTTCTAATTCTTGTTAAAGGAGGGAAGCCATGGGATATGTCTTGTGGAAGGACATCCTCACACTCCTTGGAAACTGTATCAAAATCTTGAGGCAACTCAAGGGCACTAGAAGATAAGTACATATAATTTGGGATGAGTAAATATATTTGTTGTCTAGTTAGCATCACTCTTTTTACCTCCTTAGGTTTGTTGAACAAACTCCCTTTTATCACTATATTTTTTCACTCTGTTTTTCTATTTTTGTTTGTTCTTGCTTTCACTCTTTTTGCCATCCTTTTCTTTTTGACTTTTTTCTCTCAAAGGACTCTTTTCTTCTTTGAGTTTCTTTTTTTTTCTCTCTTTTCAATTTCATTTTTATTTGATCCTCACACACCTCACTTGGAGACAAAGGTGAAAAAACTACCTTTTTGACATTTATGAAGGAAAGAGTAATGATTGATGACCCCATTGTGGACAACATCTCTATCATATTGTCAATGTCTACTAAGCAACACATGGATGACTTCCATGGAACTTCATCCACATATTTACCAATAGAAAATGTAAGCAACACTTGTTTATCCACCACCAATTCACCATTGTCACTCAACCATTACAATTTATAAGGTTTAGGGTGAGGGACAGTTTTTAAATAAACATCTCCACTAATCTAGTGCTTGCAACATTGGTGCAACTTCCTCCATCAATGATTAGAGAACAAACCTTTCCATTCATCAAGCATCTAGAATGGAAAATGTTTTCTCTTTTGTATATCATAGGCACTCTCTTAATGGTTCATCAGGTCCTTGTCTTATCCTTCTCAAATTGGCTTCTGGCTTTTTTTGTTGCAAAAACATATCTAAATTTCTTACTTAAATCCACCCATGAATCTATTGATTAAGGTGGTAAAGATTGAACCACTTTAGTGTGGAGCATTTTAACGGTAGCAAAAAGACTCGACACATAATTCATGTCGTAACTTCCTTTTATATTAGTGCAAATTCAAACATAGACAAGTGATCTTTTGGATTGAATGATCCGTCGTAAAGTTCCATTGTTGGAAGCTGCCATAGCTGTTTTGGAACATGCATGTTTGTTATTCTCGTTGAGAAAGGCATGTTGATCGTATTACTTCTTTCATTTTGGTTCTCTGCGGAGGAGTTCCCTGAACGGATTTATCTCGTGTTGCTCCTTTTTTCCCTATGATTATCCTTTTTTTTCTTATATTTAATGAAGAGTTCTAAGATCCTTTGTCCTCTTCGTTCGTTGCTCTTGAACTCGTTTTGCTTCCTACTCAATGGGAAGTTCCTTCATGAACTTTTCCTGCTTTTCCAGCGCTACCTTTTGCTTTTGTACCAGATTCACCAATGGCATCATCCCCACTTCAGCCTCATTTATGGCCATGATTGGTCCTCAAAAATCACCTGTAGTGGGTGACCTTGCGGACACCATGAGTGATAGATTTAGAAATTTCTTAGTGGGGCAAAGAAATAATGCATAATATTTTTACTGACTAAAAATATTATAAGCTTTTATAAAATATACAATCTCATGATAAAAATTAAAAATACCTAAGCTTTTACAAATTTAAAAGTATAAAGTGGATAATATTAGTGTCAATTTATTTTCTCTTTTGTTTTTACATTCTTTTATTTTAAAAAATTATTTTATGAGGACAATACTTTTTTTTGGGAGAGGGGTGGGAGGGCAAAAACAATAATTATTTATAATATTCAAGTAAAAAAAAAGTTAATTAACGGGGGCAATTGTCCCAAGTTGTCAACATGCATCCGTCGGTGAAAACTATTGCTATTCATTGTGCTCACCATAACAATGAATCTTGAATGGTTCAGCAGATTCTTAATCCTTTGAATCCGAATTGAGTCCCATAGACGATGCCAATTTTATGATATTATCACTGGAATGTTGAGAGCGTGATCGAGAAAGAGTTTGGAGAGAGAGAGAGAGAGAGAAAAATAGATTTTTGGTTGTGAACAAGTGTGTTACCTTATTTGTACATGATTACAGTATTTATAGAGCCATGAAGGGCCTTTTGGTGGGTAAGTTCGTCATGCCATGTGTTGCCTATAGTTTGCGTTACATAGCCTGCACTTATAGCTGTACATATGTCCGTCTCTCGTCATATGTCAGCATAGGGGATCTTTCAATTGAGAAAATCCATCGACCTGAGACGAAGAGAAAGAAAGGTCTATCTGTTTTTATTTTTTTAGTTATTCAGTTAAACCAATGATTCGTTATTGGAGTAGATAGCAACAACCATCTCATCTGGGAAAAGATCAGGCCGAAGAGCGTAGTCGATGGGCAACAGGTGAATATTCCTGTACTACCCTTTGTTGGTCCCGAGGGACGGAGGAGGCTAAGTTAGCCGAAAGGTGGTTATCGGTTCAAGGACGCAAGGTGCCCCTATTTTTTCAGGGTAATAAGGGGCGACCAGATGTGACCAAAGCAGGCACTCCCAATGCCCCTCTCTTCCCTTTGTACTTGCTACTCCGCTGCTATAAATCCCGAGTTAGCCCTAGTTTCCTGCAGCTAAACTCTTCCCTGCTTCCTTTCCTTTTTCTAACACATACTGAGACGGTGTTGACGGTTAGGACTAAAATCCCGATTTTTGCAACAACAGTTGCGTTATTCTATGCAAGAAGAATACTCTTCATGACACTGATCTATTGTACTTGCGTCGGGTTAATTCCCATAACAATAACAATAATAATAACAACAACAACATTGCTACAATATAGTATAACAATAACAACAATAACAATGATGATGATGAAGATTCGCTAAAATATAATAGAAAAGTATTAATAAGGGTTCATCATAATTAAGATATATTTCTAGGATTCAAAACTTGGGGTGTTACATTATAACCTCAGCTTAGTAGACATTCTTCTTGAAATAAGGGACTGGATGTAACTCAATTTGTGAGTGAACCAATATAAAGTTTGTTATGTTATTTTCTATCCCTTTCCTTCATGCTTTTCTTATGTTGGATGACCATTTTTTATATATACCTATTAAAATGTCGATTTGCATGAAAGTTTTCCAAGTTCACAACACACAATTCAACCTCCTTATGTGTTCCCTTACATTTCACATGATCCCTTCTTTTATTGTGAAGCTTGAACTGACTCCTTTTGGCTGCAAGCTATGATTAGAGAAATTCGAGCTCTGGAGAAAACGCATTCTAAGGATTTAGTCCATCTTCTTGCTAATAAGATTCTTATTGGCTACAAATGGATCTATAAAATCAAGACTTGTGCTAATGGGACCGTGGAGCATTACAAATCTCGCTTAGTAGCAAAATATTATACTCAATAGTATAGGATAGGTTACAAGAAACCTTTAGTTTAATGGATCGAGTGACATATATTCATATACTGATCCTTAACTATTGTTGCAGTTCTTAAATGGAAGCTTTATTATATGTTTTGGTAGAAGAGGTTAATCTGCATCCTTCTCTTAGTTTTCATTTTCTTTATAAGGTTTGAACGCTTTTTATATGGTTTAAAACAACCTCTAAGGCCTGGTTTACCAAATTTAGTTCCAGTTCTTTTACGGAATTTGGCTTAATTCCAAGTCCAAATGATTCTGCATGCATTATTTATTTGACGAATTAAGATGCAATTGCAGTTCTATTGCTTTATGTTTATATTTTTTATCAATTACTTTATGTTGATAACATGATAATAAATGATGTTGAGTTTGGAGTTTTGGCAATACAATATTCTTTCAGTCAACAATTTGAAATGAAAGATCATATTCTAAGCTATTTTTTAGATATTAAATTTTCCCAAAATTTTGAAGGCTACTATCTTTCACAAGACGATCGAGTTTGCATCTGACTTACTTTCTCAAGCTGATCTCATGAATAAGTAAACTGAATCAATCCCTTTTGGATCTCAATTGCAAACATACTTTGCTTGATGACACTCCTTTTGATGCTACCACTTTGTGTCAACAACTTGTAGGTAGTCTTGTTTATGAAATTGTTACTCGACTAGATAATGCATACATTGTCCATATAGTGAGTCAATTTACTATGACTACTCCTTACTCATCTTATGTGTTTTTTGTAGAGATCCGGATTCTCTAGTATATGAAAGACTTTTTTTCATGGTTTACACTTTTGTGCTATTTATTTTTGGTCTTATTCGGATACTCTCATGTTGATTAGGCTGGTGATCCAATAGATTGTCTATCTACATCTAGTTATTGTATTTTTTGGGAAGTTATCTTATTTCTTGGCATAGCAAGAAGTAAATTATTGTTCGCTTCTAGCACATAATCAGAACATCACGTTCTTACTTACGCTACCTCTAAATTTATTACACAGCAAGTTTTAGCTGGTATGTGTGCCATGCATCCTTTAGCTACTGTACGCTTTACTTTATATAAATTTCCACAATGATGGTTTTTCTTGAGCGCATGAAAATATGGAAATCGATTGTCACTTTGTATGTTATCATGTTTCGAATGGAACCATCAAGTTGGTTCCCATTTCCTCGGTTGAGCTAACAATTGATATTTCACCGAAGTACATCTGTATGCTCGCTTCTAAGCTCTATATATAAACTCAAGTTGGTATCTACTAGAGTTTAATTTTACCAATCATATAAGTCAAAATGTTCTTGCATAATTTCTTTATTTAGAGGCCTGGCTATATTTCCAGATTGTATTATTGTACAAAAGCAATCCAAAAACGATGCATTTTTCATTCCATACATTGCGTATCTTGTCTTCTATTACATATCATTCATCTTATCCAAAATTTCTCTCTCTCTCTCTCTCTCGATGTAAATGTGAGATTCTTAGGTAGAAATAACAATATTCTTTCTTAATATTCTATTTGGCTTTTGTACTTGAGTCAACGACCAATACTGATTTTGAACAAAATCGATCTAGTGTTTTTGTCATAACCACTTTTGCTCTGTGCTTGTACTTTCATGACTTGAAAGCAGTAAAGAAGATCAAAGAAAAACACATATGGAGTTGTCAACTCTTGGATGTTTTTATGGAAACACCTTCTCAGTCTTACATGGAAGATACTGGGGATCAACCATTTGAGAAATATGACAAAGAGGGAGATAATTTTATTACCCAACAACAGTTGCAAAGTAAGTAATAAATCACTTTAGTTAACTTATTATGAGTAATATATGTTAATTTTTCATATATTATAAATAGTTAAACGACATAGTGAAATAATGAGAAATTATAGTACTTACATTTTTAAGTCATCACTACTACACGAATTGCATTCAAAGACGGGCATTCAAAGACGGGTGCTTCATAACCGTCTTAGATGGTGACGCGGTGGCAATTTCGTAAATATTTAGGCATTTACGAAGACGGTTATAGAACAACCGTCTTCGATTCTGTAAAATGAAGACGGGTAAACTGAGAACCGTCTTTGTTTCCTGCTATTCGAAGATGGTTGTTCTAAACCGTCTTTGATTGGTATTAACCATATAATTTTATTTATTACAAAAATGAAAAAAAAATTCGCTCAAAAAACAAAAGACCAAAATATTTTCATATTTGATTGTGAACCCTAAGCCAATCCCTCAGACACGTTTTTCTCCCTCTCGCGACCACATTCTAAAACAGCTGGCGTCCTCATCCCCTCCGTCTCTCCGTCGTGGGCTCCCTCAGTCCGCCATCACTACTCCTTGTTCGTGTCTTCACGTGTATGGGTGTTGCGCACAATCAGGTTTCAGTCATTATCGTATTTGGGTTTTTCGGGTTTCAGATTTCAGTGGTAGGGGTTTTAATAAAACTTGTGTTTTTCATTTCATGTTT
>PYAF01002298.1:2185-15633 GCA_007407185.1 Glycine tomentella
CCCACAAAGCTCATGGTCCCAATGTTTTATAGAAGGAGGTTGCTTTTGTTTTGAAGGAAAAATCTACCAAAATATCATTTAGCCATTAATGTTTACTTTACATGTTCCTTTCTTTCATTGGTTAGTGAGTGGCTTGCTTCCAAGTGTCCTTATTCAAGATTTTTCCACACCATTCCATTTCCACCTAGCATAGCACGTGTATTTGCTTCAGCAAGGTGTATTCCACTTAATTTTAATTCAAATCCGTAGGTAGCTTTGGCTTAATAGATTTTTGTATTTTGCTTCATTTTTGGAAAAACCCATTTCTGTAAAATAATAATTCTGGGTTCGTTAACCGTTGGATCTTCTTAAAATTTTAATGGTATATTTATAACTTACATATCTAGCTTTTGACCGTTGGGATCTTTGAAATAAGGCCTAGAGATGTCTATGTTTTCTGCTCAAGGAAACAAAATAAAATTTGCTTCAAATATTTTTTAAGCATTTATGACTAGCTTTCCATTTGGACCAATAGCAAGTTCCTAAGCCTCTTAAACATCCATGTGTCCATTCTTTAAGTTTCTTAGACCTTTTCTCCGTTGATCTTGCATCATACTGCCAAAGCTTGTATTAGGAATTCTAATCAACCAATTTTTCCTTTAATTACATGTAATAACTTTTCTTGAATTCTTATTGGTCCGTTTTGCTTTGAATTATTAAAATTGCTAATCTAACTTATTTAGAGCACTTATCCCTGTCATAATTAAGGGAAAATTCTATAGATCTTGTCCATACTGGTCTTATAATTTTCTGATGCCTAGGGTAGTCTAAATTAAGCTCTTTTCATCCTATCTTCCAAAATCCGTAGAAATTTTATTTTAAGGTTTTCCACCACCAACCTCACTGATACTGGGTTTTCTAAAAATATTTTATCCAATGGTGAAGTTACAACAAATTTCTAAAGTCATCTGGTCAGTTTTTGACCTAAGGGCATTTTGGTAATTTTACCCCTCACCCTAGGGGTATAATTGTCATTTCAAAAAAAATTGTTCAGATCATCTCTGTAATTGTCACCCTAAGGGTATCTTTGGTTATTTCTAACCCATCTGAGAATATTTATAACATTTCTTCCTTAAATGTCTTACCGGACTTCCTAGGACAATTTGGTCATTAATAAAATATTCAGGGGTATTTTGGTCATTTAGTGCCTTAGGGACCTATATGTCATTTTTGAAATTGTCCAAGGATATTTTGGTAATTTCTCCTAGGGATACATTGGTTATTTTCATAATTGTTCAGGGCAAAATTATCATTTTCATCTTAGGGACATAAACATCATTTCTGAAATTGTTCAGGGGCGTTCTTGTCATTTTGCCCTAAATTTTTCTACTTCCTTTCATTAACATTTTACTCTTAGTAATTATCTATAATTCTCTAATTTTTTGGGGTGTTACACTAGGGTTTTGGGCGAGTTTAGAGAGAGGAGAGAGAAAATCGTGAAAAAACGTGTTTCTACGTTGCTGGTGCGTATTTATAACCCAAAAATGTCGCTTAGAGTGCCCTTCCTCGCTTAGCGCAACAGCATGTCTCGCTTAGTGTGACCTGTCTCGCTTAACGCAATTTCTTCTCTATCAGGAAATTTCATGGAATTGCACTCAACATGACATCATGACTCGCTCAGCACGCTACGCATAGCGCGGCAACAACAGCCATCATCTTAAAGATCCCAACGGTCAAAAGATGAAGAGATGGGTTCTAAAGATACTTCCAAAATTTGAAGGCGATCCAACGGTTAACGAATCCAAAATGGTAGTTTTACTGAAATGGGTTATAAGCCAAACTACCCCTCTTGCAACACAACCATAAATCAAACAAACTTCACACAGATTAACATGCATTCCAAGCAATTGCACAAGGTTAATCTACACAATCATTAAACTAATCCAAACTTATCAAACAATCAAATAACACAACCAATACATAAAACATATACTTTCAGTTATCGAAATTTCAGGGTGTTACACAACTCCCATTAACTTTTAGATGATTATTGTCTAGGATGGTATCAATAAGACAATGATATGGAGAATGAACACTGCAAGCTCCATTGGGAGTGAATTTCCAAAACAACTTGTCATCATCATGTGGGTTCATCAATGATGTAGCTTTGATAGAGTCGATATCTTTTTGGTTGAAAATAGTGGAGATGGGGTTTAGATCCATGTATGAGAAAAGGGATCAATTATGTTACTAACCTTAAGATGCTCTAAAACGAATTGTGGTGTAGTGGAAATAAGAGTTTTGTCCTCAGAATTGAGCCATTGATCTCTTCAAATGTGTATAGTTCGCCTATTTCCAATTCTCCATTCATTCCTTGTCTCACAACAACTAGTAAAGCATAAATACTATGCCAAACATAGCTTGGATTTTGCCCAAGATTGGCATCCAAAAAATCCTCTTTAGGAAAATATTTTGCTTTGAAGACTTTAAAAACCATAGTATCTTTGTTGAATATGAATCTCCAACCTTGCTTCCCTAACATAGCAAGATTAAAAGAATGAAGGTTTCTGCAACCCATACCTCCAAATTCTTTCTTCATGGATAACTTGTCCGAATTTAGCTAGTTGATGCCTTTTGATGATTGACCTTTTGAACCCACCAAAAGTTGTTCATCATTTTCTGAAGTTCATCTTCTAGGATATTCAAAAGGAGGAAAACACTCATATAGTATGATGGGATAAATTGGTATTGATTTGACGAGAATTTATTTCCCTGTTTTAGACAAATATTTGCTTATTTTTTTTCCAAATGGTTGATACACTTACAAAGTCTCTCCTTGATGAACCAAAAAATTTGCTTATTTTTTTTCCAATGACAAATGTTAGACTCAGATATCTACTTGTGCCTATGCTTTTAGTGACCCAAAGATTAGAGGAGATGCTTTGCCTCATGGATGGAGGGGTATTTTCACTAAAGAAGACTTTTGATTTCTCGAAATTGATTTTTTGGCCAGAAGCTTTCCCACAGGCATCCAAAATCTCCTTCATGTTGTTTGTTTCTATATCATCTGCCCTACAAAAAAAAAAACATTAGCAAATAAAAGGTTTGTGAGGATTAGTGATCTCCTACACACCTTTATCCAATGAATATCCCCTACTCTCATATTTTTTTATTAAGGCTGAAAGACCATCTATGCACAAAATGAAAAGGTAAGGTGACAAGGAATTTCCTTGCCTAAGGCCCCTTCCTGGAGGAATTTTCCCTACAAAATCACCATTTACTAGAAATGAGTATTGAACAGTTTGAATACAAAAGTGAATTCAAGTAATCCAATTCTCATGAAAACCCATTTTTCTTAAAAGTCTAAGAATGTAGTGCCACTCAACCCTATTAAAA
This sequence comes from Glycine tomentella, assembly GCA_007407185.1. Taxonomy (NCBI): domain Eukaryota; kingdom Viridiplantae; phylum Streptophyta; class Magnoliopsida; order Fabales; family Fabaceae; genus Glycine; species Glycine tomentella. The sequence continues at coordinate 5,561 of PYAF01002298.1, forward strand.
GCTTTATTGATATCCACTTTTAGTGTCAATTCACTCATTTTTCCTTTTCTCTTGCTTCTCATGTGGTGAATTACTTCTAAGGCAAGAAGGACATTATCAAGAATGGAACAATCCTCAACAAAGGCGGATTGCTCTTTTGAAATTATTTTTGGCAAAATAGATTTCAAACGGTTTGCAAGGACTTTTGAAATTATTTTTTAGAGGATATTGTAAAGGGATATGGGTCTAAGGCCATTCATTGATGTGGGGTTATTTGTTTTGGGTATAAGGACAATGTTGGTTTTATTTATTTGAGGGGGAGGGGGGAGGGGGGAGGGGGGAGGAGAACCATTTTCAAGCCAGCCTGTGCCTGATTTGAAGATTCCACAAATGCCTTCTTTTTTTTTTTTAAGAAAACAGTGTTTAGGCCATCAGGACCATAGGATTTATCAGAATTGATTTGGAAAAGAGAATTTTTGAATTCCTTTTTGTAAAGGGAGAAAGAAGGGAGTTGTTGTCATTGGAAGAAACACAAGTTGATAAATGGTGAAATATCATTACAAAGGATATCATTAGAGAAAAGATTGTCAAAATAGGAAGAAGAATCAAAACACATAGCACGTACGGTGATCATGGACTATTGTTCCGTCTTCACGAGACAAGGAAGTAATAGCATTGTATTCTTTCCTGGATTAAGCAGTGGAGTGGAAAATTTTGGAATTGACATCTCCCTTTTTCAGCCAGTAGACCTTTACTCTCTATTTTCAGTATGATTCCTCTTGTGCAAGTAGATTTGACAGCTTGTTCCTAGCTTCATAATATAGGCCACTCCATCCTTATCAAAACGTGATTGCAGTCTCATTTTTATGCCTGCATAAATGTGATTGAACATATATACTCAATGCGATTTGAATGAACCAAAGTTTTACAGGAAAAAAAGATGTTTACATGATATGCTCAGACAAGGTCACAAAGTGTTGGAACTGCACTTGGGTTGCCCAGATCCCGAAAGTTCTAACTCAAGATACTCATTGGCCATGGTGGGCCTGGTTGCAAGGACCCATCACTAAAAAAGATGTGTTTGGTATGTTACTTGTGATTGAGGTTGGGGCATTAACTTCCTACACCAGTAGGATTTCTAATACACCCAGCATTTTCATCAAATACCGATAATACCCCTCGTTGCTTTTTAACATACACCAGCCAGTTTGGCCATGCTTTTTCTTCAGTCTTCTTCTTCGCTGTTCGTGAACTGCTATGGTTATTCGTTGGCGCTTGGTTGTCGCTTCGTCAGGATTGTGGAAGTGGTGGTTAGCATTGGTGGAGGTTCCGTTGGCCGCTGGCATCGTCGGAGGTACGATCTGTGTCGTCGGAGGTTTGATTGGCAATCCGTAATGATCGTACAGATTGACAATCCGTAAAGGTGATACGGATTAGCAATCCATACGATCCTTACAGATTAGCAATCCGTATGAACCTTATGGATTAGCAATCCGTATGAACTTTACGGATTGTCAATCCGTAAGGATCATACGGATTGACAATCCGTAAGGATCATACGGATTGCCGTATGGTATTTTATTTAAAATTTTTATATTTTTAATATGTTAAAAGTATTTTTAATTAATGTATTTGTCCTATTTTCATTTAAAAATATATTGTGAAGTTAATATTTTTTGTAGGATATTTTTGTGAGTATAATTATTATGCATTTAGTTTTTTAATGATGGTTATTTTTTAATTTGTTTGTTAAGATGGATAATGATGATGTGATGCATGATGATATGATGTATGAAGAAATGAATGAGTGAAGACAAGGGAGGGGAACCATTTGCGTGTGACAATAATAACTCTTCAATTGATTGTTCGGATGCATTCAATACTTCAAAGGTATTTGTATCATGTTATATTTCATAAAAGCTAATAAATTTAATACTTAACCACTGTTAAAATATGTATTATTAAATTTTGTAGGTGTTGAAGTCTCGTGAGGAGTTATTGGAATGGGCTCGTAGTGTTGCATATGAGATTGGATTTGTAGCTGTGATAATGCGGTCGGACACAGCAACTGGAAAGAGGGGAAGAACGCCATTTCTTTTGATAGGTTGTGAAAGGAGTGGAAAGTATAGAGCATTCAACAAAGATTTAGTACGGACGACCACTAGCACGAGAAAGTGTGGTTGTCCTTTCAAGTTGCGAGGGAAACCAGTCGTAGGAGGTGAAGGCTGGATAGTGAAGTTAGTATGTGGGTTACATAATCATCGTTTGGCCAAGTCAATGATTGGACATCCATATGCTGGTCGTTTAAGTGCGGAAGAGAAGGTAATTGTTGCTGAAATGACAAAGTCAAGAGTTAAACCAAAGAATATTATGCTGAGTTTAAAAGATCGCAATCCCGAAAGTTATACAACAATGAAACAAGTCTACAATGCAAGATATGCGTATCGTACTTCTGTTAGAGGCAACAATACTGAAATGCAACAATTGATGAAGCTTCTTGAACGCGATAGACATATCCATTGGCATAGACTAAAGGATGAAGATGTTCTACGAGACATATTCTGGGCACACCCTGATTCAGTGAAGTTGATAAATTCATGTAATATGGTATTTCTCATTGACAGCACATACAAGACGAACAAGTATAGACTCCCTTTGTTGGACATTGTTGGTGTGACACCTACTGGGATGACATTATCAGTTGCTTATGCATATTTGGAGGGTGAACGTATCAATAATGTTGTATGGGCGCTTGAACGATTTAGAGGCCTTTTTTTAAAGACTGGGGTTTTTCCTAAAGTCATTGTCATAGACAGAGATGCAGCCTTGATGAATGCCATCCAATAGGTTTTCCCTGACACTACCAACTTGTTGTGTCGGTTCCACATTGACAAGAATGTGAAGGCTAAGTGTAAAATGTTTGTGGGACAAAACAATGCATGGGACTATGTCATGGAAGCGTGGGGAAGTCTTGTAGATTGTGCTTCTAAAAATGCATATGAAGACTGTCTTATGAAGTTTGAGTTTGCCTGCGCACCATGGCCAATATTTGTTCAGTATGTTAAAGACACATGGTTGATTCCCCACAAAGAAGGATTTGTTACAGCATAGACCAATAAAGTCATGCATCTTGGAAACACTACTACAAACAGGTAAATCCTTTGCAATACCTGAATGACATCATGTTTTCCAAATTAATATTTGTGCACCTTTAACTGCAGGGTTGAGGCTGCTCATTGGACCTTGAAGTGGCTACTGCAAAATAGTGTTGGAGATCTTTGTAATGTTTGGGATGTCATGAACAACATGATCACCTTGCAACACAATGAAATAAAGGCTTCTTTTGAGACAAGCACGCATGTCGTAGGACATTCATTTAAAGTGACATTGTACAAAAGACTCGTCGGCATGGTTTCAAGGTATGCATTAAATCTAATTGCTGAGGAGTTTGACCGAGTTCATTATGCAAGCGTTGATAGTTCTTGTTGTGGATGTGTGTTGAGAAGCACGTGTGGTTTGCCTTGTGCATGTGAGCTAGCAAAATATAATCTTTCCAGCATACCACTGGGTACCGTAGACATGTTTTGGCGGAGGTTACATTTCTCTGACCAAGGTGTCGATGACTGTGAAGTGATGATAATTGACGAGATGGAAGCAATTTCTAAGCGATTCGAAAGTCTTGACATGTGTGGCAAGGTAACTTTAAAGACTAAACTCAAAGAAATAGCATATCCTGAACAAAATTTCATGTGTCCTCCTCCTAAAAAGGTCAAGACTAAAGGGGCTCAAAAGAAAAATGTCACCAAACACGAAAGATCAACAAAGCGGGATCCATCGTATTTTGAATATGTGGATGCGTTATATTCTCAGCATGATAGTTGCTCATCTCAACAAAAGTGTGCATCAAAGTCTTCAGAACGTATACCGATGGGTAATATCCCAATGCTAGATCAATTTTTGCCATGCATGAGGAATTATATTATTGGAGTATGTGATGTTAAAGCTGACGGTAACTGTGGCTATCGTGCCATTGCGGGTTTACTTGGTTATGGTGAAGACGCGTGGGTTGTGGTACGCAACCATTTGTTAAAGGAACTTTCAGAATGGTCTGAAGACTATATTGCCTTATTCGGGGGGTCACAAAGATATGAGGAGTTAAAGATGTCACTTTTGGTAGACACAATTGGACATGTAATGGTTTTTTTCGTTGTTTACATTTGCATTCCATAATTTAGTATTTGTTAAATTGCCCATAATGATACTGATGTATTTGTAAAATTGCAGGTAACACAGGATAAATGGATGGACATCACTGACATGGGTTATGTAATTGCTTCACGTTATAACCTTGTCATTGTTAGTCTTTCTAAGCAACAAAGTATGACCTTTTTCCCCCTTAGAACTCAACCGCCTAGAGATTCTGTTGTACATCACATCATTTTTATTGAGCATGTGTATGGAAACCATTTTGTACAGGTAATATCAAAATGCTTTAATTTGTGTAGATGATTATAACACATGTCATTAACAAAACAATGTAATTGTAATCATTTTGTTCAGCTTGCATTGCAAGACGGCTGTGTAACCTCTCAGCAATGGTTTGGCATGCACCTTGCAAAAAGTTACACAAAACTGTGTAAGAGGTCATTATAATCATAAAAGTTTAAACATTTCTGAATACTAGAAAGAAGTTTTAATTGTATTTACCACTGCATGTCGAGGCATGTCAAGCTGATCATCTCCAGTGTCAACCGTGGGCTCTGCCATACTACCTGGTGGATCAAGTGCGGGATTTGGCACGGCAGAAGGAGCTCTGACTTCCCCAGCCTGTGGCGGGCACATGAAAGGGTGCGATATCTGGTAAAACCAGTCCATATATGCAGCATCACACTGCCCGGGGTAACTCGAAGGGGTTCCGGTGATAGTCAGATGTTGTGCGTAATGAAGCCAGCTCTCATCCACCTCTTCATCTGCCGGGGTGGGCAAGGTCAGAAGACACGGGATGCTCTGAATGAAGCCAAACTGTCTAAGCGCCCTCTCTGGATGGTACTTGACGCAGTATGGACCCCATCGAATATGGCCTGACTACAGACAGATAACCTCAAAGGGACGGGCCGCACGGTGATCCGTGTATGGAGTCCAACAGACAGCATCGGTCATCAACCTATCTAGTCGCCTCCGATACGTACTGACAGGTAACACCTTCCCCGGCTTCCAGCGGCAGGCCCGTGGCTGGCTCTCCACATAGTCCTCATCTGCAATCATGTTGGCAACGGCAGGAAGGTGCTCGTATACCCAACACTTAAGTAACCAAAACAACAGAACACAAATAAGCAGTTGAATTTCAACCAAAACATGAAAAAAATAACAAATATTAACTTATATAATAAAAAATACCTGAAGCAAACTAATATAACCAACAAGATGTTTACCATGATGCTGACAGGTGTAGTTCAAGTTATCGTACATGTGTTGGAGTGCAGCCGCACCCCAACTGAACCCGCCAGACTGGTGGAGATCACGAAATGCCTCCAAGAATACCACACCAATATGTGTGGCACTCTTGTTAGCGGAAATCGTGCAACCAACCAAATGGAGCAAATAAGCTTTGGCTGCCACCGTCCACTGCATCTGGTCGCACCTCTCAGCATACAACTCCCGCAACCATGACAGACGAACATAAGCTCCATGGCACTATCGTCTCTACTGCAGCCTGATCGGGGGTAACCTCAAGCAACACCACAAGTAACGCAATCGCGTCATCAACATCCAAAAGGTCGTACATCTGCAATGCACCCATGACTGGTAGAGGAAATAGAGATGCGACGTCGTCCAGCGTGATCGTCATCTCTCTGATCGGCAAATGGAAACTGCTAGTCTCCTTATGCCACCTCTCCACAAATGTCGAGATTAAACCCCGATCACCTGTATCTACCAAACAGGTGATCAGTGGGCTTAATCCTGTACCTGCGACCAAGCCTTCAATCTCAGGTGCAGGCCTGCCAAATTTATGAACCTTCCTCCCATGAGATGCCAACTTAAGCTCGGGTCGTTCCTGTATTAGTGGTTAGTTACATAGGCACACCCTAACGCCAAAATAATTCTCAAATTGAACTATACTTAAATACAATCGTACCTCTCCTCTCCAAACCCTAGGTGCAATATGTTCAGCGTAATGAGTCAACACTGAAGTGTCCTAGGCCCACCAGGAAATCCCTCAACATCAGAGGCATCGATGCTTCCCTCGACCTCAGCCTCAACAGGTGGAACAACGTCAACATCGTCAACGACTACCTCAGCAGGCACGTCCTCAACAACACTAGTCCTCTTGCGTTGTCTCCGTGCTGATGCTGTAGGCCTTTGCCGTACAGGGGGTTCTTCTTCACTGGCATCTCTTGCCAAAGCCCGTCGTAATCCTATAGTCCTAACCATAATCTGACATTGAAACCAAGTAGTTACATTACAATCATAGCCATCTGGATCAAAATAATCCTTTCAGATAACGAAACCTAACAAGTGGATTAAAACATAGCCATGTGGATCAAAAACCAACTACCAGGTCCATACCATTAGACAACATGCTTTTCACATAACAATTTATTAAAACAGTTCAATTTGCTCATGACATTTCAAATTACCTAGCAAATGTGGATCAAACCATAGGCATGTGGAGGATAAAAAACAATCTACCAAGTCCATACCATTAGACAACATGCTTTTCACATAACAATTCATTAAACCAGTTCAGTTCATTCATGTAAAAAATACCTCAGTCATCACACTTAATCTTCTAATTTCAAAAAATCAAAATTTAACCAAAAATACCCATACAGATTGGAAATCCGTAAGTCTCATACGGATTGGTGATCCGTAAGGCTCATACGGATTGGGGATCCTACGAGCCTTACGGATCATCAATCCGTATATGACTTACGGATCATTAATCCGTAGGAGCCTTAGGGATTGCCAATCCGTATCAGCCTTACGGCAATCCGTAAGGCTCCTACGGATTTAAAATTTCTTATTACGGATTTCCAATCCTTATTACGGATCCATAATCCGTACCATTCACAGGTTACGGATTACCAATCCGTACTCATGCAAAAATGAAAGACGAAACGACAGAAAGGCCTGGGTCACTTACCTCGTCGCGCTGGAAAACCAGAAGAGCTTCGTCGCCGACCACCACAACCTCCATCCACAGCCCGAGAGAATAGCAGCTCACACGATTGAATGCTGCGGAGAACCAAAATCGCCGGAAGCAAAGAACACAAGGAAGAAGAAGAAGCACAAACGATTACACTGGACTAGTGTATTAGAAATTTTAAAAACCTTATGTTTTATTATTTTAACCAAGGTTATTTGTGGTATTTCACAAATGCCTGCTGGGTGTATTAGAAGTTAGATAGGTGTAGGAAGTTAAAGCCTGAGGTTGGTTGGGTATTAGGTTGAGCGGATGGGGAGTTGCTTGGTGGAGAGGTTGGCCTAGTGTGTAGGTCAGAAGTAGGGTGACCGTATGCGTGGGTGGTCAAATGGATATTAGGATTTTGGATTGCGGCTAGGGTAAAGGTTGGGTCAGGTGCATTTTCTTCAGCCTCCAAGGTAGACACTCTGCCTTTTCTGTCCATCATAATTACTGCTTTAATTGTCGTTGAATGGCATATTTTAATGTTGTTTTAGTCGGAGGGGCGTTGCTAGATATGCAATAATTTGACCATGAATTGTGAACGGTTGTCTGCACTTTCAATGCCATTTATTGTGTTTTTGAGTTAACGCAATTAATGTTAGCATTGATGTCCGACGGCCCACCCGGTTGGATTCCTTCTTTTCAGTCATCTCCCTCTTGGAACCACCGCGATCCGCCACTTCCACCAAGTCTTCACATCTCCACACGTATTTCTGGTCCCCAGTGCCTCGATCCATCATCCGGCGTGGTTAGAAGTTTGCCATAGAACTCATCTGAGTGACCCAAAAGTCCACACAAGAAGCAAAACGGACCCAGGCGCTCATACTTGAAAAGAACCTTTATGGCTTCTCCTCCAGTTCTTCTAATTCTCTTTGATTTCTTCAAAGGTTTTCTGACATCAAGTAAAAATCTTATACGCATGAAAGAATGTAGAAAGTTGGAGTTGTTCTTTTCATCGTATTCTACAAAACTCCCAATATAGTTACCGAGACTCTCACCAACCAGTTGAGATATGAAACCCACTGGTAAATTGTTGATTTGAACCCAGAAAGCCACCATGTAGAGGGGAACATTTTTCGAGTTTTCTCCTTTTTTGATAGCTCCTAAAATCAGCATGTGCTTGTCAAAATGCCAAGGTCCACCATTTAGAACTCGTTGAACATCCACTTTGTGATAAAAGCCGAAAAGGAAGACAGTTGGATTGAGTTCATCAATGGTGATTCCCCCTATAGGTCTCTATACTTCAGCCATTTCTTTCCTTCATGATGGGGACACGAATAAATCTATTAGTCCAAAACTACATACAAGGCAAAGGGAGAGGTCTATCTCACCTTCACCTGATTCTGGAATGTTGAACTCCATATCCACTTCATCTTCAATGTTCAAGCCGTCAATATCAGGTTGTTCCATGGTATTCACAAGGGCAAATAACCGGGAAAGGTTTAGGAAGGTACTCTCACAAACAAAAAGGTCAAAAGCTCACAGGGAAACTCACCGAAAAAACTAAAGGATACACTTACCAAAACCTCAGAACTTCTCGTATAGAGAGCATCTCATATAGAGAGATATTACATAAGGATTATTTTTCACCTTAAGTATCTAATATAAAGAATTAAGTAATCATTACATCATGATATGACTATTCAATACCTAATTTTAAATTATCCTAACCCTTATACTTATTAATGTTGTAATCATCCTTTCTTTAAAAAATTATTGGTACACTTTTCTACTAACAAATTACTTAAATATGTTTATTCTAATATTTTGATCTAGAATTTATGAAGAATTTGTGTCAATTAATTTAGGAACTCAATAATAAAATAAACTTCTTATAATTAAAATCTATCTAATAATGTGATAAAAGTTTTAAGTTGCAACTAAACTTTAAAGGTTATTACAATCGCATTGTCTATAATCGTGGCTATCACCGTAATTTAAAGTTATGATTATCAGTAACAGATATAGAGTGGTGCTTCATACACCATTACTCATTTCTTCTACACCATTATTTTTTATAAAATTCAAAATATGTCCCTGGCAGCTTTCATGTAATATTTGGCAAAGCTTTTCACTTTTGTTCACTGTTCCCACTTTCGTTCGCTGTGTTCATTTTGTTTTTGTGCCGCCGGTTGCTAGAGACGCTCTGCATTGGTAGTTTTTGGTGGCATTGTGTTGATTTCGTCGGAGTTGTGTTGTGGTGTTGGCCGTCGAAGGTTGTGAAGCAGTGTCAGGTTGCAGAGGTGGGCCTCTGCTGTTTTATGGTAGCGTACGGATTCGGTAATCTGTATGGAATTCACAGATTAAGTAATCCGTAGACTCTTATGGATTGAGCAATCCGTATGATTCATATGGATTAGGTAATCCATATGACTCATACGGATTGGTCAATCCATATGACTCATACGGATTGGCCAATCCATATGACTCATACGGATTGGCCAATCCATATGACTCATACGGATTGGCCAATCCATATGACTCATATGGATTATCTAATCCATATGACTTATATGGATTGGCCAATCCGTATGACTTATATGGATTGGCCAATCCGTATGACTTATATGGATTGGTCAATCCGTATGAGTCATATGGATTAGGTAATCCATATGTCTTATACCAGTACTTTTTTATAAAAAAAATCAAAAAATGTATATTTAAATGAGATTGATTTGAAGTTGACAAATAATTTCGTTGAGAAAATACAATACAATAAGTTAATTTTTCGATTCTTTTTTTTAACATGGTGTTCTTGAGACTTTCATAATATGTTAAAATATTATTATTATTTATTTAACACTTGATTGAATTTAATTGTGTTTGTAATAGGTTTTTTTAAGAAACAAGTGTCTGTTGCCATCTACGGCGTCCTTGTGGGCTACTCACTGTTTAAATGAAGCTCAAT
>PYAF01002298.1:15733-39647 GCA_007407185.1 Glycine tomentella
TAAGCTAAATTCCTATTTACAGCCTAATAAGCATCTAACACAATGCAAATGATAAGAAAATTAACCTATCTCAATAAATGTATGCACTATTTGACATTACTTGCTTCCATTTGGATTTATATTTGAAGTGGAAGAATAATTAGGACCAAAAAGTTGAAATACTCATACATTTATAGCATCAAAAGTGAGAGCAACTTCAGACACCATGTTAAAAAAAAGAATTGAAAAATTAACTTATTGTATTGTATTTTCTCAACGAAATTATTTGTCAACTTCAAATCAATCTCATTTAAATATATATTTTTTTATTTTTTTATAAAAAAGTATTGGTATAAGACATATGGATTACCTAATCCATATGACTCATATGGATTGACTAATCCATATAAGTCATACGGATTGGTCAATTCGTAAGAGTCTACGGATTACTTAATCCGTGAATTCCATACGGATTACCGAATCCGTACGCTACCATAAAACAACAGAGGCCCACCTTTGCAACTCGACACTGCTTCACGACCTTCGACGGCCACTACCATGACACAACTCCGACGAAATCAACACAATGCCACCAAAAACCACCAATGCAGAGCGTCTCTAGCAACCGGCGGCACAAAAACGAAATGAACACAGCGAACGAAAGTGGGAACAGTGAACAAAAGTGAAAAGCTTTGCCAAATATTACAAGAAAGCTGCCAGAGGCATATTTGGAATTTTATAAAAAATAATGGTGTAGAAGAAATGAGTAATGGTGTATGAAGCACCACTCACAGATATATTTGAGATGAAGTGGGGGCAAGTGCCCCAACTAGATTTTGATTTCTCTTTATATAATATATACGTGGTTTTAAATTATTTCTAAAATTTAAAATACATTTTAAAATTAAGTTGGAATATCAGTTTTGCCACCACTAATTTATATATATTTTTATCGGTCTCGAATATAAGAAAAAAATACATTTATTTATTTATTTCAAATATAAGAAAAATTTAACTAATTTTATCTCATCTAATGTTATTATTTTTAAAATACTCTTCATTTAATTGAGATTTTAGTTCTAATAACTCTTTTTTATTTATGATACCAAATTCCAATAAAGAGTAAATTAAAGAAAAAAAATAATTTTCAATCGAGATAGATGTAGTTATATATCATTAATTAAATTTTTTAATTAGTGTGAATAAATTTTTTTCTTATATTTATGATCCAAAAAATATGTTATATTGCCCTCACAACTAAAAAGTTCTCGATCAGTCACCGATGATTATAAGTTATTTTTGCATTCTTTTTGAAGTGAATTTAATACAAATGGGGATCCTAGCAGCTGAATCATGTTTTTGCTACACAGTTATGAGACGGGCCATCAAGTTAGACCATGTTTTTTTAAGTACTGGTGCTGAAAGAAAATCATGGAGGGCACGAGGCTTTTACTTGCATGGGGCTATCTGAATGTTTGTGTGGAGAGTTTTGCTTCATACACTATATTATTTTCTTCATACTCTATATGATAATAGTGTAATACCAAAAATAGTCTTTTGGTTAGGTTTATTTTCTAATACACTATTTGGGTTTTCCTTTCTAGTGCCAGTAGTTGCACATTATCTTGGTCTTCACTTTCTTCTTCTGGTTCGTTCTGTGGCTGATGGTGGTGGCATTGGTGTTGTGCGTTGTGGTCGTTCGAGTTGCAGGTGGTTGGTGGTCGTGTTTGCATCGTTGGTGGTGTGTTTGCGTCACGGTGAGCGTCTTCTGTCGAATTGTGGTGGTTGATTACAAATTGGCGAATCCGTGGGGATGACAAGGATTAGCCAATCCGTAAGAATGGTGTGGGGGGGATCATATGGATTATGTAATCCGTATGATCCTTTTTTTAAAATTTATAATAATTGAATAAAAATTAATTAATTAAAATATACTAGATTATTTATAAATATATTAGAAACTGATAAAAAATTTAATGTTTATTTAATTTAATTATTTGTATTTAGAAGACAACGGAATGACTTAGAAGTATAACCAACACATGATATTTGTAAGTTATGTTGAACTAAATTTGTAGACACTAAAAATATATGATACAAGTTGTCGCATATAGTGGGCAAGGTGTTTATATGTAAAAGTGAACTTGGATTGTGCTTCATACACTATATTGTTATCTAAAACAGTATATTATAATAAAAATGTAGTATGTAAAGGTAGTATTTTGTATGTTAGGATGTTGGCTGATGTTTGTGTTAGTTGTATATAACATGAATTTGTTTGTAGTGTTAGACTTAGTTTAAGACTATTGGTACATATTATGGTAAAAACAATAGGTTTGTGTAAGGCTCTTAGGAGAGTTGTAGACCGAGCATTTGGAACACATAATGCTAGTAATGTAGAGGAAGGCACTCACCGCCGTAGGCCTACCGCTTCCGCCCGAAGACAACGGGCAGCTATTGCTATTGTTGAGGAACCAATTGCTGAGGAAGAACATGTGGACCCTGATATTCATGTGACGGATGCCGTTGGTACTGAGTCAGAGAAGCTTTTCCAAGTGGCCCAGAAGACGGTTCGATTCTGAAAGACTATGTTAAACCATGTGCCGCTTAGAGTATGGGCCGGAGAGGTACTTATATGTTTAATTAGATACAAATGAACCTATATTTGAAAATGTAATGTCCTCTGACAATAACTTATTTCTAGGAATGTCCTGAATTAAAGTTGGCTTCTCATGGACGTAAAGTAGCCAAATTTGGACCCCCGACACCTGAGATTGAAGGAATAGTCGCTTCTACTGTGTTAATCCCATTGATTTCATGCTCTTGGAGAACGGAGACAGAGGATTGCTATCTACATTTGTGAAGAGATGGCACCCTGAGACCAGCAGCTTCCACTTGCCCATCGAAGAAGTGAGTATCACTTTGGATGATGTTGCATCGTTGTTGCATCTGTTGGATATAGGGGGAGCAACAAGAAGAATGAAGCCTATGACTTAGAAGAATGTTTTGAGCTTTTCACATGCCTTGAAGATTGTAATTCAAATGAAGTGTAGGAGAAACTAATCTTTTGATCCTTGCATTGCATGCACATACTCATTAACATGCTTAAGTGTTTTTCATTAAAACATCAAAGCTACTCAATATTTGAAAAAGGATTTAATTCAGTAATGTTTTTGGAAAAATGTAATTTCACTGCTTTAATCGATTACTAAGCAGATTAACCGATTATTTAGTTTAAAACTGGAAAAGCTTTGATAAACATTTTAATCGATTACACAGCAAATTAATCGATTATTTGGTTCGTGTTTGAAACTGGAAAAGCTTTGGTGAACATATTAATCGATTACACAACTCTTGTAATCGATTACATAGTGTAAAATAGATTTTGTGCATTGCTGTGATAATCGATTACCATTATTTGTAATCGATTACATAGGCTATTTGAAAAGGCTTGCTTCACTGCTTTAATTGATTACTGATATTCGTAATCGATTACAAAAGCTATTTCTGAAATGAAACTTTTCTGATTTAATCGATTACAGCTCAGATTAATCGATTATTTTGTTTGTTTTTGAAACCCAGAATGTGCCTTGAACACTTTAATCGATTAAGTGACAATTAAATCGATTATATATATGTTTTAATCGATTATTTGGCGCATGTAATCAATTACAAGTTGTTACAAAAATCTGTTATAAATAGAAGGAAGGCTTGACTTGGTTTGTAACTTGAACACTTCGAATTTTCTGAGTATACACAAGCCTTCAAAGAGTTAGAAAGTGATTTTCTGGGTTTACTAACTTATTGTCCCACTCTTTAATCTTCATGCATATTGAATGATTTCTTGGGCAAGAGATTTCAAAAGTGTAATGGAGAACATGTTCTGAAATTCTGTTTTTTGCTATTCAACCTTGATTGATAATTCATATGCATTCATATTCATGGATCATCAGGTTGTTTCTCTCCATAATCTTTAATTGTAATTTTGTTTTTGTAATTTCTGTTATTTGATGTTATTGTAAAAGGGTTCTTGAAGCTTGGGTTAGAGTAGTGTTCTCTGGTTCTTGTTCATTAGAAGTCTAATAGGGTTTTAGATTTCTATTCTTTATCTAGTGTTGATAAAGAGAGTTTGTTGTAAAGCTTGTAAGAAATGAAATTTATAATAGTGGAACTCTAATATAGTGTTGATTAGAAGAAACTGGATGTAGCTTCTCTTAAGAAGTGAACCAGTATAAATTGCTTGTGTTGATTTTCTTTATCTCTATTTCTACAAGTCATCTTGTTCATTTGATTCTTGGTGTCATTATCATTACTTAACAAGTTCTATTTTGAGCTATTGGTTTCTTGAGCTGAGTGATTTGATTGAGTAAAAGCATTCTTGGTTTAAAAGTGATTAAGATCCTTTAACTTTGATTTTATAAATAAATTTTAAATGACCAAGTTTAAACCAATTCGCCCCCTCTTGGTTATTGTGGGTATTCCTATTATTTTCAGCATCTCCCAATTATGGGAGCCTTCCAGACGTATGATGCAATTGACCTGGGGGAGGCAATTACGTTACCAGTTGACTTGCTGGAGGTGACAGTTGAGGACACTGAAGCTTAGACCAAACAATGCCATAGGGCATATGTTTGACTATCGTGGCTTCGAGAATTGTATGCTGCAAAGTGTGATGCTAGACAGTGGGTTTTAGCAGCCAGAGCATATTTGCTCCATCTGGTAGGTTGCACATTACTTGCGAACAAGAGTGCCACACACATCAGTGTGGTATTCTTAGATGCATTTCGCGATCTAGACCAATCGGCGGGGTATTGTTGGGGTGTAGCCGGTCTAGTCCACATGTATGAAAATTTAATCTATGCATCTCAGCATCACGGGAAACACCTTGCCAGATATATTTCATTGCTACAGGTAATTACAATATATCATTTAATTAATTAATGTTAAGACTATTTAAGTAAATTACGTTTGTCTTAATATTATGATTGTTGTATTAATTAATTTATTATTTCATACTGCAGTGCTGGATATATGAACATTTTTCGACCATCAAAAATTTCATTCCAAATCCCTAGTACGATGAGAGGTTCCCCAGTGCATGTCGCTGGAAAGCTGTGAAGGCTTTACCAATTACAACCTATCATAGGAGATTAGATAAGATGACACTGGACGATGTTTGCTAGATGCCATACGAGGACCACCGTTGCCACAGAGATTTTGAGAGCATTTTTTTTTTATTTTCTGGGTACCTTAGGTGGGGACCATACATGATAAGACATTTACTCGAGTGGGTCATTAGGCAATTTGGGTTTGTTCAACAAATCCCTGAGTTGCACCACTTTGAGACTCCGTCGATAGAAGAGGTTGACGATCGATGGACCCACTTCTCCGACTACATTGTAGCTACTAGAGAATTGGTTAGTTATCCCAGTTAGTGTGCTTGTGGCTATATGGAATGGTTCTATCGTATATCCCATCCATTTATGAGTCTGCCAGAGGCTGGGGAGCCTAGCCGACATCTGTTGCGAGTGACGACTACTTTGCAAGATCCCCCTTTTGCGAAAAAGGATGAAAGACCAGGTGTGGCAGATCTAGTTGCGAGGGCTTCTGACGTTAGTGACATGCCTCAACGTGAAGTGGTAAAAGTCTCGATAGCCTTGTTTTTAAATATAATTAAAGGTATTCACAATAGTAATTAATGACCACCATTTTTTGTTTGATTGTTTCAGAGTATGTGCCAAAGGATAGGAGACAGGTTGCAACACATGCTACACATGCGTATGGTTACCGCTGGCACAGATGTAACACCCTGAAATTTTAATAACTTAAAATATGTGTGATGTATTCCTTGAATAATTTGATTACTTTATTAATTAGGATTAGTTGAAATGTTATGTGAATTATCCATGTGAAATTGCTTGGTGTAGATGTCAAGTTATGTAGAGTTTGGTTGAGATGCGTTGTAATTGAGTGATTCCGAATTTGACCCAAAACCTGTTTTAGTAAAATCACTATTCTAGATTGGTTAACCTAAATATGAAAGTTTTGACCATTTGATCTCCTTCAAATTTTAAAGGTGGATTTCTAACCAAAATATGAAAGTTTTGACTGTTGGGATTGACTAAATAACATCTGAAGCATGAGAAATTAATTTTTCACTGAAGCAGAAATTCTAGAATTAGGTCAGCTAGCCCAGGCGAATTTTTCAAGCATTTTTGCTCACCTGGGCGAGTCAAGGCAGTGATAAATTGTACCAGCAACGTCCAAACTCGAAAAATTGCCTTTCTCTCTCCCCCAAACAGCACCCACCCCATCCCCTTCCTCCTCCACCACCCATGGCCACCGATGATCACCATGAGCCACTGTTTCTTGTTGTTGAACCACCGTACGGAGAGGAACACTTTAATCGGAGCTCAAAACTCAACCCGAGGATTCGGTAGAGAACGAAACCTCCAATCTTCCTTTCTTGGTTTCTTTGAGGTAATCATGGTTTCCTTGTCTTCTTTTAGCTAGTTTGAAGTCTCTTTTGATATCTCTTGTGATTCAGGTATCGTTATTGGCTGTTTTTATACTTCCTTTGAAAACCTTTTGAAAATGAGATGTTGTAAAAGTCTCCTTTTTATGAAACTAATGTCATTTCTATGATCCTTGTTGAACCCCGATCACATTGGTGTGATCGAATTTTCAAAATGATGTCTTTTGATGTGAACTCCCAAAACACCGTTTAGCCCTTTTTTTGATTTGAGTGGGTATTTGACCCCAACTGTTAACATTGACCTTATTTTTGAAATCTATACTAAATTGTCTTCGATTTGGTAAATAGAGCTCTGTGTTCGGACAAGCGCGCGCATTCGAAGGATCGCGAAACAACACTGTTTGGCTGTAACAAGGATAATTTCTAGTTAGGTAAATGGAGTTTATTATTTAGTTATAGTTTTGGTACTATAGTTGGGGGCCAGGGAGTTCAACTATGAAGATAACTACCTGCCCTGCTGTGTGTTGGTTTTCAAGAAAAACTACGTTTTTAACTAATGGGATGCGATATATTTATGATTGATTTGTGTTTGTTCTTGTGTGTGCTCATTTTCAAGAAAAACTATATTTTTAACTAATGGGATGCGATGAATTGGCTTATTGATGGATAAAACTGTGAATGATATTGTTGTTGTAATGATTGAATTTTTGGGAAAAGTCTTAATTATAGAGGAGACTCTATCCAAAATTTTATAATATATCTTTATTAAATTTTTAAATGGACATAAAAGTGTGTTTTCTATATTGTAGTCCTCCTCCTTAATTTAGAATTTTTCTAAAATACCAGTCTCGTGGTAATATGGATTGTGGATGGATGAGATATTATTGATATGTTGGTGATGATTGAATGAGATAATGATAATGTGTTTGATGATGTATAAATGATATAATGATGATGTGGTTTATGATGTTTAAATGAGATGATGATGAAATGGATGTTAATGTTTATAAGGATAATGTTGAAATAAGATGAACTTGATATATATGATGATGATATCGAGATGAGGTGATGTGTATGTACATTGATACCCATGGGGGTGCATGATTGGTCATCCTTGCGAGGAAGGATTTGTTCCTGGCC
Source organism: Glycine tomentella (assembly GCA_007407185.1). Lineage (NCBI taxonomy): Eukaryota > Viridiplantae > Streptophyta > Magnoliopsida > Fabales > Fabaceae > Glycine > Glycine tomentella. Next base: position 23,328 of record PYAF01002298.1, read on the forward strand.
ATGATCATGCATTGATGGTGTCCATGGTTGTTATTATGTGATGTGGATATACATGGATACCCATTGGGGTGTATGACTAGTCATCCTTGCGGGGAAGGATTTGTTCCTGGCCATGGTCATACATTGATGGTGCCATGGTTGTATGTTGTGTATATACATGTGGGGTGTAATGACCGGTTGGTTATCCTTACAGGGAAGGATTTGTTCCTAGCCACAGTCAGTGTATCGGTGAGCCCACATTGGTGTGTTAGGTATGTACATGGGCGGTGTTTGACTGGTCATCCTTGCGGGGAAGGATTTGTTCTTGGCCATGGTCATACATTGATGATGCCCATGTTACATACTTTATATGCATGGATGGAAATAGAATGAAGGCACGCGCATACCTGTGGATTTCAGTGGGCTAAGAACGTAGGTACTAAGGGTCATCAGGTTTGGAATTCCCTAGCGACACTGGTTGATCACCGGGTGGGGGAATGGCCAGTGCACGATAGGGTGACCCTGATAGGCAGTGAATCATTTTTCCCATGAGAGGATGTTTCCGGGATATGGTACCACATTGCATGCTATTAGATGAGTCAGGTGCATGCATCATTCTATGTATGATTGTTTGAGTTGTGAAATGTATTGGACGATTGATTTGTTGAGTATGTATTGGAATCATGGATTTTTGTTAATGATTATGGTGGGTAATGTTGTCTCCTTCCAATTGCTACTATCTGATGTTTGTTGGTTTTATATAATAAACTCACCCTTGCATTTGTTGTACTGTGTGGTTGGTACCTGTGATGATCGCGAACTCTCGTTCGTGGGAGCAGATAAGCAGCAGTAGGTGACCTTGGAGAGAGATTTTTTTTGTTGGAGCCACCAAGCCGGCGTGATGACATTGAAATTCTTTTTGGGAAAGAGTTATGTTTTGTTAATCAACTTTTTCTTAGTTAGGTCTTCAATTCTTTTTGTTGGTCATACAAGATTCCAGGTGTAAATATATGTAAAATCAAATTAAGTTTTGATATGTATTGGTTCAATATATGCATACATGTGTATTCAATTCTGTAATTGTATCGTGTGTATAATAATGGTATTATTGCAAAAAAAATTACTATCATTTTCATAATCAAGTTAATGGATTTTTCATATTAAAATTGAAATTATACTATCTAGAGTTAGTGATATCGTAAAGACGAGGCGAGTCGTTACATTAGTGATATCAGAGCAGGTTTAACCTTTTTCGGTCGGTGACTTATGAGTTTGTTGTGTTTCTCTGTGCATGTTGTGTTGCTTGTTGAATATTTGACGTTTGTAGTAATTGACTATTTTATGGTTGATGGAGTTGTTTGTGTTTGAGATTGGCTTACGTTGTTGTGATGCATATGTTGTGGAGGTTTATTGGTGTGGTAATGACATGTTTGTATTCCTAATGTTTGTTATACCATGAGTTCCAATGCCTTGTCATGAGTTATCAGACTGGCCATCTGGATAATTTATGAAGTGCAAAGGAACATTATGGCAACCAGTCAGGAATACAAAGAGTGAAGAATAGGTGTTAATGTCTCGAGAGAACTGTTGTAAAGAAGTGATTTCTCAAGGCATCATCTATCAAGGGTAATTGAGTAGGGACTTGAGACAGATATAAAATTGCTTTATTTCTTTGTCTTGTGTGTATCCCTTCCATGTTTTCAATTCTTAGTGTGCGCAAGAAGTGATGGTTAGTAGGAATGACTGTGCAATAGCTAATGTTCTCCAAGCTTTGAGACTGAAGGTCAAGCTGTGACCTGGAAAACCTTTAAAAGGGTATTTATGGAGAAATACTTTCTTGAAGTTGTTAGAAACAAGAAGGAGATGGAATTCTTAGAGTTTAAGCAAGGGAGTATGACTGTGGCTGAGTATACAAATAAGTTCGAAGAGTTGGTGAGGTACTTTCCCCATTACCAAGGAAGATATGAGATTCTGTTACTTATGCTATTCGATTCCGGTGCAACCCATTTGTTTATATCTTGCTTGTGTGTGTGGAGAAACTTAAACTTTCTGTGTGTTCTTTGAGTAGTGATCTTGTGGTAGAAACCCCAACTAGTGATTCTGTTGTGACTTCTGATGTGTGTTTGAATAGTCTTGTAGAAATTTCTGGTAGAGAATTTATTATTGATCTAATTTGTTTGTCTCAGTCAAATTGATGTTATTCTGGGTATGGACTAGTTATCTTCCAACCATGTTTTGTTAAACTATTTTAATAAAACAGTGATGTTTGGTGATCCTGAAGTGAGTAATAATGGGATGTTTATCTCTGCCAACCAAATTGTGTCATCTTTGAAAGAGAATGCTCAAGTGTACATGATCTTGTTTAACCTGGAAGTAGAGACCAAGGTTTCTCTAGGTAACCTCCCTGTTGTTAGAGAGTTTCCAGGAGTGTTTCCTGAGGATATATCCGACCTACCACCTGAGAGAGAGATAAAGTTTTTCTATAGATTCGGTACCTGGTGCTAGACCATATTCGTAGCTCTTTATAGGATGTCTCCTATAGAGTTAGCTGAGCTTAAGAAACAACTAGGAGAGTTGAATCCATCCTAATTCATCTCCAAACTTTAAAAAGGAATCAAATATATTCTTTTTCAATTAACTTAACAATTATCATTTTCACCCACAAAATTTTCTTGTTCAATGTCTTCATTCATATACATATCTTCAGACATAATATTGTCATACATCCACTCGTCATTGTCTATCTTAGCAAATCAAAATAAAATTCTTACATTGACAATCCAAAGTAACGCATAATAATAATACTCAACAACATTAAAGTCATAAAATAATACAAATTCATAGAAAATACAACACAAATAAATCAAAACATCCAATTTCATTAATTACATAATAAAATTTATAATTAAAACATCCAATTTTCAAAAATATAATAATCAAAACAATCAAAATAAATCATAACATAGTTAACTATCCAATTTATCCATCCTAATTCATCCCCAAACTTCAAAAAGGAATCAAATATTTTTTTTTCAATTAGTTATAATCTATTATAATCCTTTTTTAATTTTTTTTTCAAAAATTATCGAAAACAAACATTATCTCACAAATACGGATTAGGTAATCCGTATGAGCCATACGGATTACCTAATCCGTATTGTCATTTTCGTTAAATGTAACTTACGGATTATGTAATCTATATCATCCATACGAATTACCTGATCCGTATATAATAAAAAAAAAAACATTACCTCACCGCCACCACCACCAGCCACCACCACCAGCCACCACCAGCAACACTCTGAGATGAAGGTAAACGATGAACGCCTCTACCACCACCCACAAATGCATAGCCAACGATGTCTACAACCTCCACAATGTCAACAATACACCACTCTTTCCGCAAAATGAAAACACAAAGCACAACATGGAAGATAAAGTTGTTGAATGGGTATTTTTGTCATTAAAAAATATATACTGTATTAGAAAAAGATATAGTTTATGAAGTAGACCCCTTGTGTGGAAGTAATGCATAGATGGGTCCGGTTTATTCTATTTTCCTCAGCCCCATGGGCCCAGCCCGATTCAACAACAAATTCGATCTGTCATTTAATTTTTTGTTGGTTTTCTTGGGCCCCTCGTGAGTCTAATCACATAACCAATACGTTGGCTAGTCACGTTAAAAGTATGGCTAATCTGCATTGTTGAATAAATTGAGTTTAATGCATATACGTTACGAGTATATAGCCTTTCTTTCAAACACAATATAATTAACATATCTATGCAAGTAAAAATATTTACACAGTCATCCAATCAGAATTTATCATGTATGATAAATTTGTCGACTTTAAAAATAATTATCTTAAAATAATTCATAGTGATGTATAATTAAATGATAGTGTAAAACTATTTTACATCGTCAGTGCATAGACATTAAACTCTTAAAGAGAAAAAGGGATATGCACTTATAGTGTAAAAGTTTTACATCGTCATCCAATTACAAACCATCATGTATGGTATGTTTATTGATTTTTAAAATAATTATCTTAAAGTAATTCAAACGATGATATATGATTGGATGACAATGTAAAATTATTTTACAATGTCAGCGCTATCCTGGCCTAGGATTCAGCGTCAACATCTTACTTGTCTGAGCCGATCGCCAATACGAAGAAGATAAAACACTAAAGAGATTTACACTGATAGACCGTAAATAACCACATAAATAAACTTCACATCACACTACAACTCAAAACTTTATGACTCGAGTTTATGGGTCTTACCTATATAATATTCAACCTTCACATTCTTAACTCACTTATACTCTAACAATAACATTCTACATTTAAATCATATCAATTTTTTTTTTTTTACTAAAAACAAGATGTCTTTTTGTTTAGAAGTTACAAGGCTAATCTGTTGAGCATAAAGATAATTAAAGTATAAATTTTTCTCTTCCAACAAACAAAATCTCCTCTGTTCTTATGACCAGACATCAACCCTTGTTGGTAATTATATATTAACTGCGGTGTACCTGGTTGGTTTTCACCTTTAAACAACTAAGTACCATAAAATTAGAATAATTCTTACAACTACAATTAGCTTGTTATTCCTTGTGTAGTGTCCCAAAGGGTGTCAATCAATTCTTGTCCATTTGTGTTGTGTTTGTGTTGAAGGGTGGGATCAGTGAGAAAGCTCCGTGGTGTGTCTTTGTTCTAAGGAGGCATCACAAAGGCAAAGCAAAGGCTATTGATCCCCAGGTGGTTTCTGTATCATACACGATAATGCACGTATTACATGGCTGATTGGGTGACTATTCCCAGTTGTTGTTGTTTCTGTTGTCGTGGAAGTTCTCAACACCACATCGCAATGCCACACACACCTCCCCCCTCTATTATTCTCATTTGTCATTTTTCTAAAGGGAACCGAAATATTAAATTTCGACAGCGAAATTTATCTCCAACAACATGACACGCCAAATACTTTGTGGCCTCACAAATGTTCCAGTACCCCACCTCCCCAAATTCTCATTTTCTCAACAAGTTATTACATTTATATTATTGTTTTTTTTTCTTAAATACCTTTTTTCTTTCATTTTAATTCTTACAAGTATTTTTTTTTAATTTTCGTCCTTAATACATTTTAGACAATACATTTTTTATTGTTCATTTTTTTTTCAAAGTGCTATTTAAAGTATTCTAAAGATGAAAAATTAAATAACCGCATTTTATAAAGATTAAAACGATTTTTTTTATAATAACAAAAATAAAACAACTCTAAATTACATTGATAAAAAATATATATAGACCTATATTTTTCGGAGGAATGGACGGACGCGCTTGAAATTAAAGTGAAAACCACTAATGATAAAAAGAAGTGAAAACCACTGTATAGAAGGAAAGTAGAATTAGTATCCAATGAAATCTACGTCCCCACAGTGAATTTCAATCAATAACAAAATATGGTTGAAAGCATTAGTAAATTATATTACCGATAAGTTATTGGTTCAGTCGAAACTAGATCAATTTTCTTAAATAATATCTCAAAATTTTATGAATGAAAAAATGTAATTAAAAAAATCTTATTAAAGATGACCATTAACAAAAATTAATTATAAATAAATTTAGTGAATACTTTATACCAATTTTTTGGTTACAAAATAAAAAAAAGTAAATTATACTAACATCAATTGCACACTATATTCCTCTCTCTCTCTCTCTCTCTCTCTATATATATATATATATATATATATATATATATCTGTACTAACTCACTTAATTGTTTAAAAAATATTATCCTAACTTCTTAAATGTTAAAAAACAGGAAATTGTATATAATCCAAAAAAAAATCTCACGAAATGCCAGTCTAATTTATTCAAATAATTTTTTACACAATATTATTCAAAATATCATGTTAAAAAATGTGTTATTCGAATTTTTAGTTTATTTATTTATTTCCAACAAAGGTGGATGAAATAAATGGTATATGGAATGGATATTACACGTTTCCCCTTGCCTCAAAAATATTTTGTGGTTTGGCTAGCTATATATAGGCGTTGGTGATGTATTTTATTGTATTTATGTGAACCTCGAACGTTATCTTTTTCTGTTTGAGGCCGAACATGAAGTGAAACACATTACAGAAGAAGGTTAATTATCCAACTGAGGCAAGGCACTAGACAAGACTATTTTTAAGCTTCTTTGGCTCAGTCTTCACGTTTGAATGTTTCTCTTCCCAAAAAGAGACTGTGAGAGATTACTTTCTCTTGAAGAAACTCTTTCATGTTTTCTGCAGGATTTGTTGAATTTTGGGTTTTGGCAAGTTTGATTGTTCTTTTTATGTCTTATTTATTACATAGTATGTACATAGGCACACTTATTAATATTTTGTCTTTCCAATGAAACCCTGCTCACATAGTTAAAATATCTGCTTTCATCCTTTTTGCATTTTAATATCACTGAAAGATTCTGTATGACTTGCATGATTTGGTCCTTAATGACTATTAGTTCAAACATAGTGAGACTGAACATGCATGTGTTAGGAAGTGCCACATCGTCTGTCTTAATTCTCTGGATGCAGCTTATATATCTGTTGCATAACTTCTCTTAGTGTCAATTGGTTTTAAGCTGAAATCTAAGGACTTTTTTTTTTTTTTTTGTGTGTGTAAATTTTGGTAGGTGGTGGTGGTGGTACCTTTAGTTTGTACTAATCAACAGAGAAAACTCATAAATGGAGAAACTGAAAGTGTCTGCTAAGAATGATCCTGCTGGCAGCAGTGATAAGTCAGATTCATTTCCAATATTCGAACTGTGGGAGAGTGAAAATGTTGGACAGAAGAGCAGTAGAAGAGAAGAAGATGATACAAAAGCCGTAAGATTGGATGGAGATTCTGTAATTGCTCCCTCTAATTCTGCAAACAACAGTAAAGAACCTGTCAACAAGTGGATGGCATTTGCTAAGAAGCCTGGTTTCGCAGTTGATGGCAACTCAGCAACAAAGGATAAAAGTACAACCGAAAATTACTCGAGGAATCATCTAAAAGAAAAGTCGTCTTCTGGTCAAAAGTTTTTAAGCGAAGCAACCATAGCCGAGAGAACTGCTGAATGGGGTCTTGCGGTGAACTCAGGGAATTTCAAAGCATTAGGGGGAGAGAATACAAGTGGTGGCTCTTTTAATGGTGAGGAAAGCAGAAACTTGTCAGATAGATTTGTTGAATCAACACGGACGTCTGGGGAGTCAAATTACGGGTCTGAGTCATCATCAGGGGTGTTTCCAAGGGTGTCACAAGAGTTGAAGGAAGCACTGGCTACCCTGCAACAGACATTTGTTGTCTCAGATGCAACCAAACCAGACTGCCCTATCATGTATGCCAGCAGTGGCTTTTTTACTATGACTGGCTATTCTTCAAAAGAGATTATTGGAAGGAATTGGTGAGACTGTGCCCTGCCTTTCTATACATAGCAAGATATGTGCTGTTTTAGTCTATATTCTTAGTTAGTATTAGAAAAAACACAAGTCTCACATTGGTTAGAGACAGTGTATATAAGTGAAGACAATCCTCACCCTATGGGCTAGCTTTTGGGGTTGAGTTAGACTCAAATTCACATTTTAAGATGGTATCAAAGTCTATCCTAGATGCATTCAAAGGGTCACCCACCATGTTATCCAGGCACCAAGTCCAAAAGTGTTGGACGTGAGAGGGTGAATTGGGAAAAACCCAATTCCCAAATTGACTAAAAATAGTATCAAGATAGAGTATATAAGTGGAGGACAATCCTCATTCTATGAACTAACTTTAAGGTTGAGTTAGGCCTAAACTCACCTTCTAAGTCACTATGAAAAGCTGTTAACTGAACAAAACATACTGTGCAAATGGCAAATTTTATGCTAATTTTAGGTTGAGGGTAATTAACTAGAAAATCTAGTTATTAATCAAGCAGCCAATTTCTGGTTGCAGTCGATTTCTTCAGGGGCCTGAGACCGACAAGAATGAAGTGGCTAAAATTCGGGATGCAACTAGAAATGGAAGAAGTTATTGTGGCAGACTTTTAAACTACAAGAAAGATGGAACTCCATTCTGGAATCTTCTCACTGTCACCCCCATCAAAGATGACCATGGCAATACTATCAAATTCATTGGGTCAGTCCTACCTTTCTTACCTTGTTTTGATCACTAAATTATGTATATTTCATTTTTACTGAAGTTCACATGATAATGGAAATCCAATTGGCTAACTACAACTGTGCTTTGCTTTTTATGTTAACCAAGCCAAAGCTTTGACGCAAAACACATGTTAGAAATAGAAATATAAAACCATTCTTGTAACTTTACTTGATAGCTCAAAGTTTTAAGAAAATGTGTCTTTGACAAGGTATTAGAGTGTCGAAGATAAAGTGATTAGCAGTGATATTCTAGAGCCCTCCTTTTTTTATAATTAAGTAAAAAATTTTAGAACAAGTAAAAAATTTTAGAACAAGGTTTTTATTCATTATTTATGCTTCAAACCAACAAGACACTTGAGCGAGGGGGTGTGCTAAAGATGTTAAATCATTCTTGGGTGTTCCATAACTGTTGAAGCTTTCAGTAAAGTTATAAGGTGTTTGGTTTCCTGTCTCAAATTCCAGAACCATGGTTTAGGCGTAAACTACAATAGACAATCTTTTGTCCAAAACATAAATCCTTATTCAAATGACAAACCAAAAGTGTTGGACATTTCAAATGACAAACCAAACACACATTTGATCTTTAACAATGCTTATTCATCATTTCCTTTTCCTTTACTTTCAAAACATAAATCCTTTTGCTGCTAGACATATCATGACTGTGGCTTGTTTTTGGACTACAAAGGAAGTTAGTTTATTCTTTATCTATTAATTGTTGTTTCAAATGGTTTAAATTATCTGGAGTGAGATTTAGTACATTATATCATTTTTTTGAAAAGAAGAAAATAGTAAGCTAGTCATGCACCCAATCAAACTGAAAGCAATGTTAAAATAAGAGTAATGATCCTTACACAAACTCTTAAGATTAACAAAGCTAGAAATGTGCTTTCAAGGAGAAAGGTTGTATCTTGAATGCAAGATAACTATCTAACATTTAGTATTGGTAACAGCTTAAATATGCTTAATGCTTAATACATTTATTACTGCAGAATGCAGGTTGAGGTGAGCAAGTACACAGAAGGCATGAATGAAAAGGCATTACGACCAAATGGATTGCCTAAATCATTAATTCGTTATGATGGTAATATGTTGAGCCATTCTTAGTAGTGTGTGAGATTCTACATTTACATATAATCATTTAATTTCCTTTACCAGCTCGTCAAAAGGAGAAAGCTTTGGGCTCCATCACTGAGGTTGTCCAAACTATTAAGGACCCAAAATCCATTATTAATGATAGGAATGGTGATACTTCTACCAAGCCTGAAGAGCAAGAGAAATTCAATTTTGATTTTGTTTTGCCAAAGTCTGCTGATATTGGGAATACAAGCACACCTGGTAGACAAGCTTCTCCACTGAATATCCAACGCATGAGTTCTAGTCAGGATAAGAGCAAGACATCATCACGATCAGGACGGATTTCTTTCAAGGGGTATTTATTTTTCTTTGAAGTTTAGATAAAATTCAGCTCTCATTTTTTAAATATACTTACTTAACTGACCGCTAAAAAATATAGGCTTAAATATGTTTGAGATCCCTAATATATATTCAATTTTTGTTGAGTCCCTCATAAAATTTTTGTTGTTTTGAGTCTTGATACAGTCAAAGTTTTGTTCAGAGTCTCTGCGTTGAGTTAAGTGATGATATGACACCATTTCAATAACTCTTCCAATATATATCAGCCATTGGGATGGTGTCACGTCATCACTTAATTGATGACAGTGATTTGAAACAAAACTTTGATATATAGGGACTTAGAACAAATTTTTATTTATCAGAGATTCAAAACAAAAACCGGATATATATTAGGGACCTAAAAGTTATTTAAGCCAAAAATTTATTTTGAAAGCTTTTGTGTTTTGCATACATTTGATTCACAAGATATATCTCCTATTATTGATGAATGTTTCCCTTAAAAATTTAAACTCACTATTTGAGCCTGAACTGTTTTCCATTTTATTGTAGTTTAAAAGGGAGATCTCTGAGTTCTGCAGAGGAGAAGCCAATATTTGAACCTGAGGTTTTGATGACCAAGGAAATAGAGTGGTCTAACAATTTGGAGCATTCACTAAGAGAGAGGGACATAAGGCAGGGAATTGATCTAGCAACCACATTGGAGAGGATAGAAAAGAACTTTGTGATTTCTGATCCCAGACTTCCAGATAACCCAATAGTAAGACAATTTTCTTCTTCTTTGGAGCAATAGGGTGCCGTTTTTTTTTTTCTTAAAGGGTTCTTGAAGGGTTGCATTAAAGATAAATATCATTTTCAGTCTATACCAAATAGTACTGAAGATTTTAGGAGATTTGGTCCTTGACACAGGTTAGATGTTTAGTACAAATTAAAACCATTCATATATGTTCACCTAGTAGCTTAAATTTTTGGGATAGTTTGTTCATGACATGTAACAAAGCCTCTACAACCATTTGCTCTGGAATTTGATTTAGTTCTCTCCCATTCTTTTAAACAAAAGTTGAACTTTTGTGCAAGGTATGGGGGGCCTGTCCATCTTTTACACTTTAAGCACAAAGGACTCTTGTGTGTTAGGGTGTGTGTTGCAAAATTTAATTAGGGCCTGTTTGGATGCATTTTTTTAAAAGCACTCCTAAGAGAAAAATAAGAAGAGAAAAAGAAAATAAACTTTTCCATAAACTAAAATGAGTTCTTCATTAGCTAATCATTAGCTAATTTGTAAAAGCTCTCATATAGCTTTTCTAAAAAATGAGATGACATTTACAAATTAATTAATGAAGAGTTTATTTTAACTTATGAATAAATTCATTTTCTTCCTTTTCTTTGTATTTTTTTCTCCTAAAAGTACTTCCAGAGAAGCTTACTCAAAGAGACCCTAATAACAACTTATGCTTTTGGGAGAGTGTTTGACATCAATAATATAAAAGAAAAATGATTACCTTAGGAAGACACTTTATCCTCTGCCTATATTCTTCAGTAAACTTGGCTTCATCACTTCAAAAAATTCTTGATCCTGTGATGATACACTGTGTTTACGATCTTTTTTGTTTATGGAAAATTTATATTATTCTGTTAGTCATTGCAGTGGTTAGTAATCGATCAGTCAAGCAGCTAATTGGTTTTTCTTCATAAATAAAAGATCGTTTGCTAGTTGTTTTGAATCAAAATTCCTATGTTAATAAAATACTATTGGTGTTATAAAATGCCTACGTGCAAAGCACACGAATACATTATAAGTTTTTTTTTTGTCAAATGTTTATATTTGTTTCTTTTATGGTTATAAGAAGAAATTTTTGAATGAAACCAAAGAGGTCCTTAGTTTTCTCTATCCTTTTCCTTTACCCTCTTTTCCCCCCCTAGATGGTTTGTGTATGTTGACCAAGTGACCATTTAGTGAATCTTATATATGAACTATTTATAAAAATTAAAATTGTGCAAACTGCAAACAAAATAACTAGGATATAGAAGAATGTTGCAATGCAACCCACTAGGGTCGGCTTAGTGGTGGGAAGGGGGTTGAGTAGTTTTCACAAGGTCCTAGATTCAAATCTTGTTGCTGCCATTGTATACACACACACACACACACACAAAAAGAAGAAAAAGAGTCTGCTGCTCGTATCATATAGTAGTTGCTGGAAATGGTAATAGCCACTGGAATACACACTCACACATACACACAAAAGCAGACATGTATCATCTGTGTCTAGAATATAAGACGTGTTTATTGATAATTCCTTTTAAGTAACTATTGTTGCCTCCTGTGCAGATATTTGCATCTGATAGCTTTCTTGAACTTACGGAGTATACACGAGAAGAAATTTTGGGACGAAATTGTCGGTATAATTTTACTATCTTCATATACCAAAAGTTTAATTTTCTTCTATGCTCACTTCTCCTTTAGAAACAATCCTCTGATGGATTTCTGTCCACTTTTACTAGATCAGTTGTCATTTCAGTATAACACTGTTTCCTGCCTACTTGATAAGTTAGTTGAATTTTTTCCTGAGTGTTTAATCCTCTATCATTTGCAAGTATTTTCTTCTATCATTTAAAAGTTCTTGTAATGCATGGAATGAAATTTCGGAAACCAGGGTAGTGATAACTGATAAGTAAGGAATGTGCCAATGACCTCTATTGTGGTGGAAGGTTATTTTTTGAGTAATCCTGTACTTTTGTCCTTCAAAGATGAACACATTATCAATTTAGTCCTATAAATTTATTCATTTGGAAGTATATGTATAATCCCAAAGTTTATTTGGAGTGCCAAAAGCAAGCATGACATCATTATGGATATAAAGTCCCAAAGTTTGGAACCCAAAAAGAGGATGGCTCAACTTAGATGCGATAAGATAGCATATTTATGGGCTACAATCATGCCATACACGATCCTCATTCTGTTATTTTCATTTTATAATCTTTTAATGGAAAAATTAGGTCCATGAGCGAAAGTCCATGTCATCATAAATCCTACAATGTATTGATGATTAATGATTAGTATATAACATAGCTTGAGCAATAAAGTTTTGTTCTGAAAGAACATAAGCAAGTAAAGAGTATATGTGATTATGTGTTGAGCTACAAAAGTAGTAACAACCCTCATAGCCCTCAATAATGCAAATTGAGATCAATTTAGTCCCTCTGTAGTTGAAATCCATGGCTTTAAACATAGAGAGTGGAAGATAGATAAAAGGGAATGGCACACTGATTTGATATTAATTGAGATGTATTACAGTATAGTGATGTGTTTGATAAGTTCGTAAAACCTAAAGCACTAACCCTTATTTATACTAGTCATAATCCTAGCTAATTAGGGGAACAAATGATAAGATAAGGAAATATGATAACTAATCCTAAGTGATGATGAGAAAATAGGAAGGGTGATCAAAATATGATAAGATGTTTTCATGTATTCTAGCATCTATCATTCAACATAAACTTAGTCCTTAAATAAGGGCTTCAATATATTCATTTCTCTCGGTTAGACAGAGGACCAATTTTATGACACTATTTTTGACAAAATAAAGTGATGTCTAGAATCTTTTGGTTAACAGAGCAACAACGCTTGTATGTTTCAAAAAAAAAAAATGGTTTACTCGTATTTTTACTCTTATAGTAGCCTTCTATATAAGACACGTCTTAAGGTTAAGAATTTTTAGTTTTTATGGTGACCAAGGTTTACCACTAGTAAGTTAGCAAGATAGAATGGGTAATCATATATATTATGGTTAGGATATCGTGTCCTGTTTCTGACATTTTCAGATAGATATCAACTTAATGCAAGCTTTTATTTGCAAGGCCAATGACATGGTAGTTCATTTCATCCATTGTATAGGTTTCTTCAAGGACCAGAAACAGATCAGGCAACTGTTTCCAGGATAAGGGATGCTATCAGAGAACAAAGGGAAATCACTGTACAGTTGATAAACTATACCAAGAGTGGTAAATAACTGGTCAAACTATATCTATACTTCTAACTTTCTCTCTCTCTTTTCGTTGGAGGATGACTTGTCCTTCCTCCTAGAAGTTGTATTTCTCTTTCTTTAACAAAAAACTCCATTCATTTTTTTAAGTAAAAGTTGCATTATGAAAGTAGCGTGGAAATTGTCTGACATAGATATTGATGCTTTTGTTTTTGGAATCTTTTTGTTTCATTTTATTGTTTACATGTTAAATTCTTCTAATTTATAATATGTAGGAAAAAAGTTCTGGAATTTGTTTCACTTGCAACCTATGCGTGACCAAAAGGTGAATGTGATACTGTTATGCTAGAAAACAATTAATCTGAATCATGAACATTCAATATCTATTAAACAATACATTGTCTTCCCCCCTTTTTAGTTTCCAATGTTTTTCTCAATGATTTGTATTTAGGGTGAACTTCAATACTTCATTGGTGTTCAACTAGATGGAAGTGATCATTTAGAACCCTTAAAAAACCGCCTGTCTGAGACAACTGAGCAACAAAGTGCTAAGTTGGTGAGTATTGTCTTCTCAGTCTTAGCTTTGTACTTACTGGTTCAAGTTACTTTGATGCTTTGTTTATATATTTCACTTTGTGATATGCAAAACTAAGAATATGCAAATTCTACATGTTAAGATAACTTGAGTTACTAGAAAGTTCCCTTATTAAGATGTTTTCTTGAATACTTTCAATACGTATTTAGCGTAACCATTATTCAATAGCGAAAATTTCAGTTTAAATATTATGGAAGACAATGTGCATAATATGTCCAACCTAAGAAAATTTCTGCTGCTGTGTTCTTGCTCTTTAGTCTCCATGATCAGCATAACTTGTTCACAGGTCTATATTTGTCAATTGTACATTGTCTTTCTTTTCCCACCATGTAAGTACTATTATTCCTTGTTTTACTGTAGAAGTTGGTAGAAGATGCCGGCTTATTAGTTGAGTTACATTTGGCAGTACCAGAGTAGAAATCACCTAGAAAATAATAGAGTAGAAGTGAATGCTAGGTTTAGCACGGTTGTTCATATTCTGTAAATTTTCATATCTGTCACATCTACGTAGTACTTACTACTTTGTATATGCATCTTCATCCATTTATTATCTAAGAATTTTTATAAAATTCTAGAAATACTTTGTTAGATTGGTGGCTGAGGAGGCATCAGAAAATATAAAATTGCTTTATTTCGATGATGGTAATAGCTGCAGAGCTGCAAACTGTTAGCAACTCTGCTACTACTATTATTGGTTTAACATGTATTTCTGATCTCGATATCTAACGTTGTTCCCCATGAGATTTGTCATAGAATACAATTGAGTTCCTCTTATTTGTAAATTTCTTTCATACTTGATTATCTTCATATCAGGTGAAAGCCACTGCAGAAAATGTTGATGAAGCTGTCCGAGAACTTCCAGATGCCAACTTGGTAAGGTATTCCTTTTTTTGGGTTAGCAACACCCTACCTATGCATATATTTTTCATTTCCTTTAATGCATTATTTTATGTTTTTCATAGCTGTCATTTGAAGAAGAGTGGTAAGGTGTTTTTTGTCAGTTATATTTGATGATATCATATGAATCTGTTTTGTTGCAGAGACCAGAAGATTTGTGGGCAATTCATTCCCAACCTGTCTTTCCACGACCTCACAAAAAGGACAATCCTTCTTGGATAGCAATACAAAAGGTACCAATTTATGTATTTCACTTCATTTGTCATGAAATTTATACAAATAGTTATAATAGTATTCCCTAGTTAAACTTTTCTTAATGTAAGATATTTGATTCACTCTTCATAATTATCGTCTTTAAAATTTTATTCTTGCTGTTCCTTGATATGAGTTCTCTTGCTAATTCTTTTGGGACTCTTTCAATCATATGATTTCTAAATACTAATTGTAAGGCTCCTCCCTTTCATCTGTGGTCCAATTACCCCCTTTTCAGAATTCTAACTGTACTATATCTCACTATTTTGGGGTTTGTGGGGGAGTTTCTCAAAGGATTCAGAAAATTGAGAGACTATGGTTTGGTGAGAGAGAATAAAGTAGTGGCCACAAAACAGGTTGAAGTCATTGAATCAGTCCGTTTTAACCTGCCATTTTTAGCAGGTCTTAGAGAGCTCATCAAATCAGAGCCCCCTCATATAACCTACCATTTTTGCCACCCTTTCATCATAGTGATATTATTAATTTAATATGTTTCTTGGGAGGGAGATTTTATACAGGCCCAATAATGACAGGCTATTGGGTCATGGGGAAAAATATAAAAACACTAGCATATGACTATTGAGTATTACTAAATACACTATATAAATTTGTTATACACTATATGTGAACGGTGTATGGACAAAAATGCCCTTCGCGATTTGAAACTTACGGATTTCGTTATCTTTATACAGATTACGGATTCGGCAATTCGTAAGTTTTTTTTTTTTAAGTTAAAATATATTTTTTCAAAACAATTTAAAATAATGACACATGTAGGTCTCGAACATGTGACCTTCATGTTTTTTAACGCGATGCTCCAACCAACTAAACTAATAAGTCAATTATGTTAAAAAACAATTAATGTTGATACATATAATACTAAATTTTTTAATGTATATTTAATACACATATCTAAATCTTTAATTATTTAGTTTATCTAATTCCTTTATCTTTTCTTATTTCAGATTCTTATTTTATTAATTAGGGATATTATGTTCATTTTATCAATTAGGATAATTGTTAGTTATGATCCTATCAAATAT
>PYAF01002298.1:39747-50534 GCA_007407185.1 Glycine tomentella
TTGATAGAATTAAAATAAAAGAGAATCCTATATGATAAGATCATAACTAACCATTATCCTAATTGATAAAATGAACATAATATCCCTAATTAATAAAATAAGAATCTAAAATAAGAAAAGATAAAGAAATTAGATAAACTAAACAATTAAAGATTTAGATATGTGTATTAAATATACATTAAAAAATTTAGTATTATATATATCAACATTAATTGTTTTTTAACATAATTGACTTATTAGCTCAGTTGGTTGGAGCGCCGCGTTAAAAATATGAAGGTCATAGGTTTGAGACTTGCATGCGCCATTATTTTAAATTGTTTTAAAAAAATATATTTTAACTAAAAAAAAAAAAAACCTACCTACGAATTTGGCAATCCGTATGGGCCATACGGATTGGACAATCCGTATTACTTAAAAAAACTTACGGATTGCCGAATCCGTAAGATTCTTACGGATTCGATAATCCGTAATCCGTATGAAAGTAACGAAATCCGTAAGTTTCAAATCGCAAAGGGCATTTTCGTCTGTGCATTGTTCACATATAGTGTATAAGAAATTTATATAGTATATTTAGTAATACTCATGACTATTTATGACTAAGGAATCTTAGAATGTTATATTGGGTCATGAGGAAAAAATAACAATACTAGGAGATGACTATTTATGACTAAGGAATCTTAGAATGTGATATTGGGTCATGAGGAAAAAATAACAACACTAACAAGATGATTATTTATGACTAAGGAATCTTAAGAGATGTATTTGGACCTAAATCAACTCCAAAATAAACTCAAAGGATGAGGATTGTACCCCACTTATATATTCTATCTTGTCATTATCTCTAATATATATGAAATTTGGATTTTTTTCAATAAGGAAGAAGACTAAATTTAGAAGAAAATGAATGTGCCTAATTTGTGTCTTAAGTTATGCTGAAAATGCAAATATAAGATCTTCAGAACTGTCTCCGGTAGTATACTTGCTTACTGGATGAAGTTGAGCTTACACTTCGCTCAATGAGGTAGGAAGCTCATGAACTAGATTGCTGTCGTGTATGGATGAGTATATATATTCTTGGTCCAATCCTGCTAGAAAAACATGGCAAAACCGTATTCTTAAGTTTTTTGAACATTGTTGGTAACAGTGAACATGATGATCTTGGCTTCCAAGGTCATATTGTCCCTTGGGGCATTCATATACTCTTGAGTTATCTCTTTTATTAACTTCCTAGATTCCATACAGTGAATGAGTTCTTTTAACGTAACCAACCATATGCATAACAGTCTTATGAAAGTATTATTTCTATTACTATTTATAAGATCAAATTACCTAATTCATCAAGATTAAGAAAAATGATTAATTTAGTTTATAATAATAAATTTTCTGTAAATTTATAACTTTTTTTAAAATTATTCTTCTCATTGATACTCCCTCTCTTATGATTGTTAGCAATACATTCTCTCACTTATTTTAATCAGGGATATTTCTAATCTAAAAATAATTATTACAAAAAATATAATATATTGAATCTTATAAAGAAATATAATATATTAAATCTTATAAAAAGGAGTAAACATCATCCTAACCTTAAGTCTTATAAATAAAGTCTTATAAATAAGAATAAAAGGAGTAATTTTTATTAGTCTTCGTAAAAGCCATTATTAGCTACCTCAACATGCTTTTCATCAGGAGGTTTAACTTATGGTAAAAATGAGATTCAACAACCACATCATAATGATTAATGCAATGAAGAAAATTATATCAACGATCTTAAAGTACATAAGTAATTACGTACACCAATTATCTACCATGAGATTGTTTAACCCCATTTTTATTTGAGGTAAGTTAGACAACCTCATTCTTCTTATACCAGTCAAAATCAATCTCTATTCACAAAAAAGAGAGTAGAAATCAATCTCTATTCACACAAAAAAAAGTAGAAATCAATCTCTGATTTCAAAGGTTATCAAAAGATAATCTGTATTTTCCTTTCAATAGTATGCCCCATTATTGTTTTCATCAGTTTCAGTACTATGCTTTGCCATATTTTCCTTTTAGTCAGACATACAATAATCCAACATTCAGAAACACACACTCACACAAAAAAGAAAGAGCCAAACCAGCCAATAATAACATTAATAAGGGTACTATAAACACATTCGCTAACAATACTCTTTCTAATAGACTAATACACTCTCTACTTAATTGAAATATATTGTCACACACACATACTCCAAAAAATTGGTTAATAGTTGAAAATATATTAAAAAGAAGAAAAATGCTAAAAATACAGTCATACACTTTTTTTTTCATGATTTTGTTTTTAATACATGTTGACAAATAATAAAGAATGTGTTAAAAGAGCGTTCTTTGAGAACTACTCTTTTGGAAGGAGATGTATTGCTTGCTGACGTTTCTCTATTAGAATTTAGCAGTACTAATAAAATGAAAAAAAAAACTGTGAGTAGCAAAGCTGATGCTCGTTCATCAAAACCCAGGAAAGTATGGTATTATCCACCTAGTAGCAGAGAAATTACAAAATCACTGGAAGAATGTTGGTGTGTGACCGCGACGTGACACGCTTTTTCCAAGGCAAATCACCTGGTAGGAGAGAAGTTTTTAATTTTTTTGGAAATTATAAGTTGAAAAAATTAGTTTATCATATTGGTCTGGTATCAATTTTTAAAAATTAACATTAATGAGAAAGATATTTTTTAAAAATATTTTTTTAATCAATTTCTCATAAAAAGATTGTTACTAAAGAAGAAGTAAAACACTTACTTTCTCAACTAATTTTTCTTTTACTATAATAAAAATATTATCTAAAAATATTGCATAACTTTTTAATTCTTAAAAGAATTATTTTAAGATTTTGATGGAAATAAATTTTGTATTTTTGATAAATATAATTTCTAAAATTCATGATTTTAGGAATTATGATTTTCAAATATGAAAAAACTTTTTTTTGCTTGAAAAACTCCCGATGAGATGGCGGGTAATGTGGAGACAAGAGAAACAAAAACGAGTGTGATTAAGGCTTTGTTCGGGAGAGAGATTTTAGAGGAGAAGAGAGGGAAAGAAAAGATTTAGGTGATAACATCTTTTTGTTTAGGAGTTTTAATTTTTGAGGAAAATGATTTGAGAATTTTTAAAACTCCTCTGGAATCTTCCAAAGTTTAAAATTGTTGTTTCCCCAATAGGGGGATTTTTAGAAGGAAAAGTAATAAAATTACTATCC
Source organism: Glycine tomentella (assembly GCA_007407185.1). Lineage (NCBI taxonomy): Eukaryota > Viridiplantae > Streptophyta > Magnoliopsida > Fabales > Fabaceae > Glycine > Glycine tomentella. The sequence continues at coordinate 42,986 of PYAF01002298.1, forward strand.
TACCCTAACCAGTATTAATAAAATTACTATTCTACCCCAACCAGTATTAATAAAACATCAAAATATAAAGTAGTGAATCACAGCTCAAGGACAAAATTATAAAAGTATCTTATTAACTCTTCATTTTCCTCTCTTAATATATTTTTAACTCTCAAATAAGAAAAAAATAATTTTCCTCATTTTCCTCCTTTTCTCTTAAAATTTCTTTGTTTCTCTGTCCCTCCTAACTCCCAAAAAAAACCCAAAGAAAGATGCGTTCAAGGGGCTGAGCTTTTTGAAGGTTTTTTCCTGCCAACCACCTTGTCTTCTTTCTTTCTTTTTCAATAATCCAACGTGGCAGAGTCTGATTGGTCCATAACCCCACCGTTAAGATACTGTCATCGTTGAGTAAAATGCAAGAGCTGAATCCCGTTCATTATTGGGCTAGTAAAAAATCTAACACTATTCGACCCCTACATGTAAGTTTAGAGGGCTTTTCATTTTCAACACAAGTGCATTATAATTCGTGTTGCGAAACAAGTTCAGAAATTACATTAACATGTTCAGCAACTTTTTTGGGTACACAAAGATAATTGGGGAAATAATTCTCGAGGTTCTGAGTTTTCAGCCCTAGTTAGTAGTGATTCTGGTATTTGGTTTACCTAAGATTCAGTTTTAGATTGAGTTTGATTCGTGTGTAGGGACTGCAGGAAATGTTTATTGGTGATATTTGTGAAGTGTTGCATTGTTTTTTCAGTAATTAGGGAATTTACCATGCTGGTTCAGAGGCATGATTGCCACAATTTTAAATTTGAATATGTATAATGTGTTGTTTGGTAACTGTTTTACACTGATAGTGCATAGACATTAAACTCTTGTTTTAAAAATATTGCCTTGTTTTCATTATTTGTTTCTTTGATTCTTTCAGGTAGCTGCAAAAGGTGAAAAAATTGGCCTGCAACATTTTGTGCCCATAAGGCCGTTGGGTTGTGGAGACACTGGCAGGTAACTGTTGAGTTAGTTTACTTTAGTGATCAACTTGCATAAAATACTTGCATTGCCTAATTGCGTAATAGAAATAGCTTTTTCGCCCATTGATTTCTCACCTTGGCAAAGTGGTTTTAGCTTTCCAATAACTGGACAAGACAGAATTCCTATTTCAGATTTCAGAACCATTTTTAGTAGAATTACCTCATGAAGATTATTCTTGACCAATATTTGATCTTGGCAGTCTATGAAGTATGATTCCCCTCTAAAATTTTCTGTTGAATAAGCTCCTTTACTCACTCCTTTTAATTTTTTTATTGAAGTCAAAACATTCTTCATGTACTATATGTTGATCAAGTTTTGCCCTAGAACCATCCTAAATTAACTTTTCATTGTCCCCTCTAACAATTTTTCCCTTTCTAGAATCTTGGAAGCCTAAACTAATAGTTTTGTTAAACTCAGCACATTCATGTTTGAAAAGCTCCTTCACTCTGCACAAGTCACCATCACAGTCAAAACATCCTGCCTTAACATTCTTCTCATATTGTTCAACCTTTAATAATCCACTGTCAGACCTTTGTCCTCTTCACTAAAGGAATCAATATAATCATAATCACATAAACATGCACCCACCTTAACACCTACTGTATGAGCCAACTCTCCCAAAAGCTCAAGTTGTATGTTGAAAGCACATGATGTCACATAAGAGCCCTTTAGACCTTGAAGCATGGACACTGCACATGCATCATAATCCTCTGATAGTGATTATCAAGCAATAAATTTTTATGATCATCTCTAGAATGGAACAGATTCTGATTACACCAACCAGGCATTAAATCCCCGTGAATACACTGGTGAACTTGTGTTGAAGATCCCCACATCGTCTAGTGATATGGCCAAAATATAGTATATAAGTGAGGTGCGAACCTCAACTTACAAGCCGGTTTTGTAGGGTTGAGTAGGCCCAAACCCAAAATTCTAAGATGGTATTAGAGTCTATCCTAGCAATTGTTGTTGGGTCTATCGTGCCACCCCCAAACTTCATGTTCGAGATGTCCAGTCATAACCAATCATGGTTGGAGAGGGAAAAAAGTAAGGTGTGAAAAGTAAGTTAACTGACAAAAAGCAACAAATTTTTTTCTTTTTTCTAATTTCTTAAGTTTTTTCCACCGTACATATATGTTTCATTTAGCATTTTCTTAATTAAAACACCTCACAAATTTACTTCTTCCTAGATGTTGTTGCAGGTTTCTTATGAATCTTTCTCATTCTTCATCTTTAACTTGATTCGAGTCCCATATTGATTTAACTTTAGCTGTACTTATGTTAATGCACTTTTCAATGATACGTAAGCAAGGCATTTCTGGTCCTTTAAACATTCATCGACATCTGACAATAAACTTAAAGACGGAAGCCTTAAATGTCCCCAAGTTTTCTTCATTGTGAAATTTTATTTTCTGTTTGTGGTCTTATGGCTTAAAATTTTCAGTATCATAGAATAAAAAAAATGCTCTGCTAATTTATCAAAGAAGCATTCTGTTTTGTGCTACAGTGTTCATTTGGTGGAGCTCAAAGGTACTGGTGAACTATATGCAATGAAGGCAATGGAAAAGTGTGTAATGCTAAATCGTAATAAGGTCTGGATATGTAAGAGTCACTTGTTTCTTCTTAATGATTTTATGAGCACTTCCCATCAACTACTGAAATTAAGGTTTTTGATATATATTCTCTGGAAATACATGCATTTTGTTTTTTACTTTCATTTTTTTCTTAGCTATTCACCTGTGTGAATTAAAATCATTATAATTTCTAAATATCTATGACCAATTGGTAATCTCTGGTAGAAAATCGGGAATAAATTATGAATAATGCCATTGCTATGAATTCATGGGTTTGTTTATTACTACGTAGGTACTTGATCTAGTTCTCAGACTAAATAGGTGTACAACTTTGTATTTTCAACACACCATATGATCTAATAACCTATGATTTAGATTTCTTTTGTGTTCTCCTCATTTTATGTCTAAACCCTATAATTTGAACAATACATGCCTCCCATGAAAAGGAAGATAATGAATGCATTGCAATATGGTTTATTTGTTAGTTTTCAAAATGAAAATATGAATGAAGAAATAGGCATGAGAAAATTTATTTGCATATCAAGATGCTAAGAGTATTGAAGTGAAAAAGCACATATGAAGAGCACAATAATGGATGTTGAGATTTCAAAGATGAACTAGTGGTTATCACTTCTCAAAAACATGGCTCTAATATATTCTTGGTTGTCAACAAAAACTGAAAAGAAAAACACTTAACCATGCATCTCAGTTTTTCAAATTAATTTAGCTTTATGTGTTGAATTTTGTTCACAATCTAGATAGCCCCTGGACTTCGTGTCACTCAATGTATTTAGCTGGAATATATTTCTGTGATTATTATTACAGGTTCACCGATCATGCATTGAGAGAGAGATTATATCATTATTGGATCATCCTTTTCTTCCAACACTATACACCTCATTTCAGGTAAATATAACACATCTATGACAGAAGTGTAAAGGTTGATCTAGATATTGTTCTAGTATACAACCTATAATACGTTGAGCAGTAACTCTCTTGTCCACTGGAAATGGGGATGAATCCTTTTTAACAATTAGTGATTGATAAAAAGAGTTGTATCATTTTTTTATTTGTACCATGTCTATTGGAACTGACTAGTAAAATACTTCTAGAAGACTCTGACCTGTTTTACTATATTAATATGACTATCTTTTCCTCCAATGTTACTCTCAACGCTAATATGGTGCAAATGAATAAAATCTTTAAAATCATTACCTACAAAATTACTACAGAATATATTAAGAAAAATATGTGATTTAGGGAAGTCTTAAAGGACTAGTTTCATTTAGTGTAAAAAAAGTAAAATGCAATTATGATGGAAAATACATCCACTTATGATTCTTTAGTGACTATCTTCCATAATCACCGGTCATCCAATCCTATTAGGACTTTTTCCACCATAACATAGGAAGAGAGTGCTCTAAAGGAGGGTGTTTTTTATTTTTTGGTGCGTGTGTGTTAATTGGAGGTCCAAGCTCCTAGGTAGCAGAAAGGTGGCCTAGTGGAGGTTTGATCCTCCCAAGTGAACACGACTCCCAATTTTTAAAGATTAGAGCTCCTAACTGAGTTTGGCTATTAGCATTTTTTCTAATAGTTTCTTTATCTCAACAGACTCCTACACATGTATGTTTGATTACTGACTTCTTCCCTGGGGGAGAGTTGTTTGCCTTGCTTGACAAGCAACCAATGAAGATTTTCAAAGAAGAATCGGCAAGGTACTTTCGATTTCCCATTTTTCTAAGTGAACTTTATTGGGCCGTAGTATTACTTGAAGTTTTGAATATTTATGTAGATGATTCCTGTCTGCAATATTATGCTAGATGTTCAGTAAGAAATACATGAAGTCATCATTTAGTTGCTAGAATTACGGCTGTGTCTAAAAACTTTGGGGCCTTAGACAATTTTTTATAGAAATATAATGTAAATTATTTTTTATATTAATATTCTAATTTTAATAACTTTGTAGGAATATTAGTATATTCAACATTATTTAGATGTAATTGATTTATCATTTTTTCATTGATTGAACTAATTTTTGTATCTTTTTTACAAATACTAACAAATTTATTAAGATTGAATCAATTTTTAAAACTTTTTATTTATTTTTTAAAACCAAATTCATAATTTTAAATAAAATAAAAGGAAATAATAAAGTATTCAAATAAAATAACTTTTCAAAGTAAACAGAAAATAAAAAATGAAAAAAAAAAGCTTTTGATTTTATAGGCACATTAAAATAGCTTTTGATTGCATAATTTTACAAAATTGGAAAAAAAATAAAATTAATTGTATTCAATCAATTACAATTTTATAGGTATTGCGATTTTATAGGTACATTAAAATAGCTTTTTGATTTTCTCAATTAATTTTGGCATTGAAATAATCACAATACTATCTTACACGAATAAGTAGTAGTCAATTATGATAGTTAATTTAATTGAATTTACAACCATGTATATGATACTGAGGCTAAATTCTTTCAAAAAAATGATACTAAGACTAAATCTACGGCCAATAGTAATTAATGCCAAAAACAATAGTTATTATGAGTTATATAAAGTATATACTAATAATTGGAAAAAAATGAGGCCTAAGGCCTAAGGCAACTGCCTAACTTGCCTAGCAGCCAAGACAGCCTGGCTAGAATTGAAATCTATCATCTCATGTTCTAAATAAATTGGTGCCTAGATAATTCTATTTCTAAGAGATGCAGAATCCAGCCGTTTCAATTACATACTGAATAAATATTAATTATAGAATAAATAGAAGAGGCTTTATGTTCATTTTACAGTAGTAACTAGATCAAAGGGATTGACTACTAACTTAACCTAATTATGTATCCTTATATTGGCTAAGTATATGACCAAAATAAGCATAGGCAATCCTACCCCAGTTGCTCTAGTTTTTGAGATTGAGATAGACCTAATTCATAATTCTAATGTGGTATTAGAGCTTCTACAACCAAGTGACTAACAAAATATGTGACTGGTAAAATTCACTAACTGGCTCATTTTATATATCATTAAGAATGGGATTTACTAGATCGATAAAGCTGGTCTTCTTGTCTCTATTTATACTGAGAAATAAAGAACAGTGGAAGATAATAGGTGCAACCAAATATAACATAACAAGCTAATGATTATTCTATAACAAATGGAATTAACTACTAACTACACACATCATCGAGGACATATTCTAACTTGATCTAATAAAAATAATGGACATATTTATATATTTATAATACACTGTTATATTTTTTTGTTAACATTATCAATGACGTATCCAGATTCTATGCGGCAGAGGTTGTCATTGGTTTGGAATATCTCCACTGTTTAGGTACACTGCTTATTATATCTTCATTTGATTAGTTCATATTACATTCTTAAGCACTTTTATATTCAATATATCCACAATCTGTATAATTGTGCATGGATTTAGTTCATATTATTTTCTAGACCTAAATACATTTTTGCTACCTGTAATTTACCGCTTTTTTCATTTTCGTCATTGCAATTTTTTTTTTCATTTTAATTCTTGCAAAATGTGTTTGTTTAGATTTTCTTCCTTAAGGATAACGCTTTTTTCATTGTTAAACTTAAAATACTTTTTTTACTGTTTAAAGTACTATCTAAAACTCTTTAAGGATGAAAAACAAAAAAAAAATACATTTTATAAGGACTAAAAATAAATAAAAATTGCAGGGAACAAAATGAAAAAAATACTAAATTGCAGAACCAAAAATGTATTTAAGCTTATTTTCTATGGTATTTTGGTATTCACTGTTAAGTGTTAAGTTGGAATTACATTTGATAGGATTTCTTTCTGTGGTGTGCTATCTGCGAGTAAAGTTATTAATTTTTAATAACTTGTGGATGTCCTACAATAACTGTTAATATCACTTGGTATTAAGGATGATGATTAATAGCATTAGCTAGTTGACCCACTTATGTCTTGATAGCTGTTGCAATATCATTTAGCTAAAAGGGCAGCTATTGAAAAGTCTAAGGTTATTTAAAAGACTGGCAGCAAGAAATCATTTAACAATTGAAGTTACTTAAAACAGATGAGGCAAGAAGTCAGCATCACTTGAACTAAAAGACAACTATTAGTGTAAGTTTGGTTCAACATATTTTGAAGAAATAATTGCTTATTTTTGCCAGCTCTGTCAGAGAGCTTTTGAAAAGAAGCTATTTCCTTAGATTTAACCAAATGTGCTATTAATGTTTTCATTTTTACTATTTTTTTTCCGTGTTTTGACACCTCTTTGTTATACCTATTTAGGCACTTTCAGTGCCACACTAACTGTTTTTTAATTGTTTTTATTTTTTCTTTCAATGCTCGGTTTTTGAATTGATAAGCTTTGGCACTTGAATTTACTGTTTTTCTAGATGGCATTTTCATTTTTCATACCACATGCTACATCGGTTTGGCTTATTAGTTCTGTTACTGTATGAATACAAAAACACATTATTTCAACAATTCTTTTCCTGAGTAAAGATTGAGCTTTTCAATGCCTCTCACCTCAAGGGTTTAAAATAAAACCCTTAAATGGTTACAGGTTAACAGTACCGTTACACCCTAATAGTACTAATAGGAAATATAATATTCTATTAATAAATACAAATCATGAATAATTTCAAAACATAATCTCACACTCCCCCTCAAGCTGGAGCATATGTGTGATATGACCCAAACTTGTTACAAATGTGGTCAATCCGATAGAAAAGAAGGCCTGCAGTGACGATGGAGACCAATGTGACGCTCGCTGGAGATGTGTCATGCGTTGTGTGCGTGAACTTCACCCGCCAGGGTCCTGTGTGGGGCCACGTGCTTGTAATCAGTACTGATTAATAGGAAATAGAATATTCTAATAATAAATACAATATGGTAAATGTATACTCACCATGTGAGACAACACAAAAAAAATGTATGTGGGCAGAGATTAAGCAACTTAGACAAGCAGG
>PYAF01002298.1:50634-82257 GCA_007407185.1 Glycine tomentella
AGGACTTCAATGATTGGATCGCTGATTTGGAGGTTGAAGATGTGCCATGCATTGGGCGTAAGTTCACCTGGTTCAGACCTAATGGATCAGCAAAAAGCAGATTAGATAGGGCCCTTACATCTATTGAGTGGACTACCAAATGGCAAGGCACCTCTCAAAGGATTCTGGACCGCAATTTCTCTGACCATTGCCCTTTAATTCTTAATGCTTCTACTGTGGATTGGGGCCCGAAACCGTTCCGGGCTCTAGACTGCTGGTTTGGTGACAAAACCTTCAGAAAAGTTGTTATGGACAGCTGGAAATCAACAACAGTGGTGGGCTGGGGTGGTTATGCATTGAAACAAAAATTTAAAGTATTAAAGCAGACCCTCAAAGTCTGGAACAAGCAACACTTCGGGGTCATCCAACAAAACATTAAAAGAATTGAGGCAGATATGAACCAACTGGAGAAGGACGGTGAGGTGAGGCAGCTGAATGATGATGAACTGAAAAGAAGAAAACAATTACAGGAGGAGTTATGGGTTGCATCACAATCTTATGCGTCATTGCTTCGACAAAAGGCTAGATCGAGATGGGCTAAGGAAGGTGACTGTAATTCCAGATTTTTTCACAGAATTGTCAACTAGAAGCGGAGATCTAACATGATAAAAGGGATATTGGAAGGAGGCTGCTGGGTGGATGAACCCAGAAGTGTTAAAGAGGCAATCAGAATCTCGTTCCAAAGGAGATTTGAAGAACCTGTGTGCGTGAGGCCTAATCTAGATGGGGTTAAATTCAGAATGTTAGACCAGCAACAAAATAATTTACTGGTGGCATGTTTTGAGGCCAAGGAAGTAAGAGATGCTGTTTGGGAATGTGGGAGTGAGAAGAGTCCTGGTCCGGACGGATTTAATTTTAAATTCATCAAAGAATTTTGGGAGATCATTAAACCTGATTTCTTGAGATTTCTGGATGAGTTCTATGTGAATGGGATTTTTCCTAGGGGTGGCAATGCTTCGTTTCTAGCATTGATTCCTAAAGTTCATGATCCACAGGGCCTTAACGACTATAGACCTATTTCTCTTATTGGACGTGTATATAAGATCGTTGCTAAGATACTATCATCTAGGTTGAAGAAAGTGCTGCCATTTGTCATTGACAGCTGCCAATCTGCCTTCATTGAAGGGAGACATTTGCTGCAGAGCGTACTTCTGGTAAATGAAGTGGTTGATGAAGCTAAAAGATGTGATAAAAGCTGCTTAGTGTTCAAGGTTAATTATGAGAAAGCATATGATTCAGTGTGCTGGGATTTCCTTTTATACATGCTGAGAAGGTTGGGGTTTTGTGAAAAGTGGATCTGCTGGATTGAAGGGTGTTTAAAATCAGCATCTATTTCTATCTTGGTTAATGGGAGTTCCACCACAGAATTTAAGCCTCAAAGAGGCCTCAGGCAAGGAGACCCATTAGCCCCGTTTTTATTTAACATTGTAGCAGAGGGAATTGTGGGTTTGATGAGGGAAGCACAACAAAAAAATAGATTTGAAGGGTATAAGGTTGGCCAAAAGAAAGTGGACATCAGTATCCTACAATATGCTGATGACACTATCTTCTTTGGGATAGCTTCGGAGGAAAATGTTAGAACAATCAAGGTGATATTGAGGAGCTTCGAGATGGTGTCGGGGTTGAAGATAAACTTTGCTAAAAGTAGTTTTGGAGCTTTTGGGGTGAATGACCAGTGGGTGTGTAAAGTTGTTAGATACCTAAATTGTAGAAAGCTGATTGTACCTTTTGTATATCTGGGTGTTCCTATTGGGGCAAATCCGAGAAGGTGTGAGATGTGGGCATCATTAGTGAGGAAATATGAGAGCAGATTAGCAAGATGGAAACACAAACTCTTATCCTTTAGGGGAAGGCTGACCCTAATCAAGTCAGTCTTGAACTCATTACCTACATTTCTATTTTCTTTTTTCAGGGTACCAAAGAAGGTGGCGGATCGACTGGTGAGGTTACAAAGGCGATTTCTGTGGGGTGGAAGTGATGATCATGGCAAGATTGCATGGGTTAGTTGGGATGTTGTGTGCCAGGAAAAAGAGAATGGTGGCTTGGGAATTCGAGACCTACAGAATTTTAACACTGCATTACTTGGGAAATGGAGGTTGAATTTGTTTCACAGCAAAGGGGAATTGTGGTCAGATGTTTTGGAGTCAAAGTATGGTGGCTGGAGGAATCTTGACGCTTCGAGAAGGACTTCTAGTGATTCTATTTGGTGGCGGGATCTGTGTAGCATGTGCCAACCTTGTGAAGTGGAGGGATGGTTTAATAAAGGTATAAATTGGAGGGTTGGTTGTGGATCAAAGACTTTATTTTGGGAAGATGGGTGGCAAGCGGATGGTGTACCTCTCAAGATGAAATTCCCAAGAATGTATCATAACTCCCAACAACAACAACTCATTCAGCAAATGGGTTCGATGTCACATGATGGATGGGAATGGGAATTTAAATGGAGAAGGTGTTTTAGGGAGGGGGAAGTTGAAACAGCAATAAAATTTCTAGAGGATATTCAGGGTCTGGTCATATATCTAGATCAGCAGGACAGCTGGAGGTGGGAGGGGTCACCAAATGGTAGTTATACGGTGAGCAGTGCCTACAAAGCTCTAAACAGCATGACGGAGATACAGGGTCAGAAGGAGGCATTCATAGACCTTTGGAAGCTTTGCATTCCAAACAAAGCTGCTTGTTTTGCGTGGAGATTATTGAAAGATCGGCTGCCAACTAAAAGGAACCTGGCTCGGAGAAATATAACTATTGATGACCCTAGTTGTCCTTTTTGCGGTAACTATGTTGAGGAGGCAGCACATATTTTTCAGCTGTCACAAGATTAAGCCGTTGTGGTGGGAATCTATGGGCTGGATCAATGTACTTGGGGCATCTTCGGTTACCCCGATTGATCACTTCCTCCAACATTGTTACTGTAATGTTAGTGGCATTAAAATACAGAGGTGGTATGTTTGGTGGATAGCATTGACATGGAGCATTTGGTTCCACCGTAACAAGATAGTCTTCCACAATGAAAATTTCAATGGATCTAAGCTAATGGAGGATGCTTTATTTTTTTGTTGGTCATGACTAGTTAATCTGGAGAAAGGTTTTAATATACCTTTCTACCATTGGTCTAGTCAGTTGAGTGTTTGGTTTCGCTAGATAGTTTTTTTTTTTTTTTTTCTTTCTTGTTTTTAACCTCTTTTTGGGTCTAACCTTAGGGTGTCCTTTGGCATCTTAATGCGGGTTGCTATCATGTATTAGGCTGCCAAAGTTTTGGTTGGCTCCCTGGGATGGCTTCTTTTCCATTACTACTTGTACTCATCTACTTCTTTTATATATATACATTTATTATCTTTGCTGATCAAAAAAAAAAAAAATCATGAATAATATCTAAACATAATCTCACAAGTACCTTTCATTTTTGACCACCTTGTCATATGTTTGACTTATATCCTGTAGCGACAAGATAAACTTGAAAATTTATCCATCTGCAACAAATTTTATGGCTTATACCCATGAAAACCTATAGTTGTTTCCCTTGTGGAAGGGAAACTAAGTCCCATGTGCCATGATGCTGAAGAGCAATAATCTCATCAGTCATCTCTTGCATTCATCTCGAATGAGAAAGTGCCTCAGTCATTGCTTGAGGAAGGAGAATAGAAGACAAGAAAGAAATGTAAACATAGCGAGGTGGTGGGAAATGATAAAGAAATTATCAATTGGGTGAGGATTTCTAGTTTCAAAGAGTAGTAGGCAAATCATTAATAGAATATGAGAGTGGGGGAGATATTATTCTACCCAACTCTCAATCTTTCTCTCTCATATTCTATTATGGTATCAAAACATATCCTAGATCCATTAAACTGGTCACTCACATATTATCCACGCATCAAATCCAAAAGTGCTGGCGTGAAGGACTGTGTTGGGAAAAGTCCAAGTCTGACATTCAATAGAGATAAGGCCAAGATAGAGTATATAAGTGAATGGCAATCCTCACCCCCTGAGCTAGATTTTGGGGTTGAGTTAGGTCCAAACCCACATTCTTAGAATCATCGACATACTTTACAGGTTAGTTATAAAAGCTGTTGGAGTAGGACATGATTCACTTTTTTATTTATCTGGAAGACATGATTCACTTGGATCCTTTTCTACCTCATGCTCTGGAATGACCACCTGTGGTTAGCATTGATAGAGTTAATGGAAGGGTGTTGAGGTGGATACATACAAGCTTCTTTAATGGGACAACTAGTGATTCTTATGACGGAACAAGAAAAGGAGATAGAGCTAGACAAAAATAAGGTGTTGGCAAAACCTTATAAATCACACTACGTTGAACTGAAAATTTGAAATATGGTATAACTTTGAAGAAAGTAATGTCAACATTTGTATATGAATGGTCAGTGCAAGATATAAACAATGACACCCGTTTTTTAACCTAGAATATGGTAAAAGCAAATAACACAAGAAGGGGGGTTGAATTGTGGTTTTAGAAATTTAAAAACTTTTCTAAAACAAATAGCACATTTATCATCTAATATAAAAAGACCTAAAACACTTAGAGATCAGACTAAGTCATACGATGATAAAAACAATTTTCTTTGTAAAACAAAACAAGATATAAAATCTAAAAACAAATTCAAATCCTTTGTCAGTTAAAGCAAAAAAGAGAAGCACACAGAGAATTGTGCTGGTTTGTCTCAAATGAAGGTGCTTTAAAATTGTGGTGTTATTGCCAAAGTGTGGTTAGAGCATAATTTTTAAAAAATTTATCAAGGAGTGACCACAATTTAGGTGGGTTTTTCAATATAGTGGTTATCTGCCTAGAGCGTGATAGACACAGGGACCCGATAGGCTTTGATACCATGTCAAAAAGTGAATTATGAGCCTAACTCAACTTTACAAAACTAACTTGATTGCTCCCCACTTATATAGTTTATCTTGACATTATCTTTAGTCGATGTAGGACTTCAACATGTCCCATTTTGCCCACAACTACCTTCCATGTGGAACTTTCATGACACTCCTATCTAGTGTGACCACAATTTAGGTGGTTTTTCCAACACACAATTTTTAAGTATTTCAGCAGTGTTAAAGGTTTTATTCTTTTGTTATCTTTGTGTTTAATCATACCATTCCTAATTTTTTTACAATTTTGATATGCCACATTGACATATTCCATGTGATTGTTTAGGAAGCATCATGTCCTAGATTTTTTTTTATTATGCACAATAATGAGTAAAACAAATAGATATTGATTCTTAGGTTATCTGAATATTGTTTTCTTTTATTGACTCTGTCTAGGTATAATTTACCGTGACTTAAAGCCTGAAAATATCTTACTTCAGAAGGATGGTCATGTTGTATTAGCTGATTTTGATCTATCATTTATGACATCTTGTAAACCCCAGGTATATCCTCATTCCTGAAAAAAAAAAATGGTCCATTTATATAAATTATTGGAAATTCTTGACCCAAATGAAATTCATTGGTGTCACACGTATCCATTGATATATAGTTTTGATAGAAAAAGTAATATGCAAGGCTTTAAATCTTCTCTCGTTTAATTTTTTGGAAAAAAAAATATATTACATTTTTAATGATAATTTCTATAAAAAGAAAATAATTTCTTTATGATTATTTTCTTTTAGATGTCAAAAAGTGGGTTTTATGAGCCTAACTCAACCCTACTAAATTTGCTTGTAAGGTGAGGAATACTCCCTACTTATATAGTTTATCTCGACACTATCTTTAGTCGTCGTGAAATTTCAATATGTCCCATTTTTCCCATGGCTACCCGTCATGTGGGACTTTCAATAAAAGTCATAAGGGATATATCAACGACACTTTTCTTAACTATCACCACATGAAAAATGTCTTGAATTTTATGGTGTCCATAGCTAAGAAAGTTAATCTATTCCCTTATATATGGCTGCATCTTAAAGTTAGTAAAGGAACTGATATTCTAGGGTAGTCTTTCAGCTTGATAATTGTCAGATGCTTAAATTGAAAGTTTTTCCTGCAGGTTGTGAAGCAAGCAGTACCTGGTAAAAGAAGATCACGAAGTGAACCACCACCAACATTTGTTGCAGAGCCAGTTACACAATCAAACTCATTTGTTGGAACTGAAGAATACATTGCTCCTGTATGGTGACTTACAATTCTGCTTCATACTATCTAAGTAAATGAAAGAGATCTCCCTTAATGTTTAAGTCTCACTCATTTCGAAGGTTACATAGACATCCTCAGTTTTCAACTAAAAAAAAAAAAAAAATAGGTTTGCTATGTTAAAATTGAGGATGTGAAATGAGAGCAGCTTAAGTGACGCTTGGTTTGAATGTTTATTTTCTATTTTCATTTTCAAGATTTAGAATACATATATCGAGAAGAAAGTACTCTAAGGTGGTACTGTGTTTTTACTTCTTCAGAAATGGCTAAAAACGTTGATTTGTTATTTTCAGTTTTGAACTTGTTTTTGAAAATATTTTCAGAGAAAATGTTTTCTAAATTTTAAGCAAATGTATTTTTACTCTTATTTTCTATCTTCTTTGAAAATGAAAACACAAAACACTCAAACCAAGCACAATCTCAGATTATCCTCTAGTCGTTGTCCTCTCCTTTCCTCCTTCTCAGGTGAACTTGTGTGTAGTCTGTACTTCATGCCCAAATGGCTTACAAGCTATAGGGTGTGTTAGAGGTGTAATAATGAAGAGAAAAAAGAGATCTTTATAACTTTGGAAACAAGTGGGATTTCATCAATCTTGAGGGCATTTAATGTAATCTATTAAAAAAACATAATAACCACAAAAAAATTATTTCATTATTTATGTGTTGTTATCTGTTACTATCATTATCATTATCCTATTTTGAGGTTTTTAAGGGAATTGATATCAGGAAATTATAACTGGAGCGGGGCATACTAGTGGTATAGATTGGTGGACCCTTGGTAAGCACTTCCATCCTTATGTTTGAATACGAATTGTGGAGCAGGTTTATTTTTATTTATTATTATACAACTAAATTAGCTTCTGTACTATGCTTTCTGGTTATATTTTTCAACTTAAAGGACTATGTCTACTGTGAGGGGATTAATAGCAGATAGCTTTCAATACTATTGCGGTCTTCCTTTCTCCAGCCGTCTATATAAACAGACATACCATAGTTGCTTTACTTATCAACAGGGCTTTGTTTCCTGGGCCAGCCAAGGGTAAAACAGCTAAAGGACAAGCTTTAGGCCCACCAACAAAAATATATTTCCTTTTAATTTTTATAAAACAAAAAAAAAGTCACATTTACTAAAAAAATGTCACATATGTTGACCAAAAGACCCAATATATAATTTTCTCATTTAAGTAAAACATTATTTTAAAATTTGTTTTAGGCCTCACTTGTCGTTGGGCTGACCCTGTTTGTTTCCTAGAGCTTAGAAGGGCAACTATTGTCATGACTGAGAAAACTAGTGAGATCTTGAGAGCTGATATCAATGTGAAAAGAAATAGGAGGGAGGTGAAGTTGTAACTCTAAAAATTTGGGCTTAGGACCTTACTCGACCCCACAAAACTGATTAGTAAGGTGAGAAGTAACTAAGCTTTATAAGCTCTATTTAAGCCCCATATCTAGTCAATGTGGGACTAAACACCATTCTTGAGGCTGCAACTGCAATTATTGAGGAGGCTTTCCAACACTCCCCTCAAGCCTAGGGCTATTGGCTTGGAGTGTGGCAATGCAAATAGCCCAACAATGAGTCTACTAGCATAGGCTCTAATACTATATTAGATTTGGGCTTAGGACCTCCTAACTAAACTCTCACAAAACTAACTTGTAAGGTGAGGACTGTCTACACTTTATAAGTTCTATTTAAGACATGTCTCTAGTTGATGTGGAACTAAACACCACCCAAAGAGGCTACAATTGAGGCAACCCCCAAGAGGCTGCAACTATCTACAACAGTAACTGAATTATAAGGGACTAACTGAAGTTTTAACAATTAAATAACTAACTTTTGAATTATTACCTACAATTAGTTAGTTAGAGGTTACCTACAGTCTACAAATAATTATTAGAGGATGATAATTACTGGTAGTTAGTGAGGAAAAGAGAGGGAAGGAAGATATAAATAGATATGAGAATACGAGGGGGCAGCTTGGAATTTTTGGATGAATAGTCAGTGACAGTCTGAGGTGTCTCAAATATGTGGGTTTGTGTTGATTTAGTATTCTTCTCCCTCACCAAGTGTTTAAGTATCACCTTGATATTAGGAATCGAGATCCATTAAGAAAACAAACCCTATTGTTTCTATTCATGTTCATATACCATTTCTATTAGAATTTTTTCCATGGTTCAAAAGGTCTTTTGACCACCAATTTGGTCATGCTTTAATACAAGCAATCATTGTTGGAGCTTTTTCTTAAGAAAATGGCAATCAATTTCTGCATTTTATTGTATTTTTGTTAGCAATACGTAGAGGACCTTGATGGTCACACCATATCTCTATAGGATGAGATCCCAACTCCAAGTTCCATTAGCTAGCAAAATGAGACATCCCTGTGAGTTCAATGGTAACTTGGGGGCCATTTCCCTATACTCATTCAACATTTTGTTTCATACTCATTGAAGACAATAATCCATCTTTTGGAGAGGGAATGAGGTGAAGTGCAGGAAAATGATAAGAATACAGAGTGAGATCAAAAGACGATTATCAATGAATCTGTATACATTTATTACTTAATGAACTATGCTAAGAGCTCTAGTATTTACAATTAGGTGTGGACAACTGTCTCTTAACTGTGTTACTATCAGAAATACACCTAACTGATTCTGTTACAAGAATAAAAAATAACAAAAACTGAGGCAAGCGATGTGGGACTTCCTAACACCCCCTCCACATATATGCCTGTTAGAACATGGAACCTACTAGAATAGGCAAGAACCAAGATGGGCTATAGTCTTTGATACTATGTTAGATTTCAGCTTAAAACCAATAAGCCAGTGAAGTTGTCCCAGATATATAAGTTGCACCCCAAGAATTGAGGCAGGAGATGTGAGACTTCCTAACACAACTAACCGAGCCTAACTGACATTACACAACCACTCTACAGCTAGCAGAAACTAAACAGATATACAATGCCCCATTTTGGACCTCATGCCAACTGGTGATCCTGTCTAATTTGTATGAGAAAACCTTCCACCTTGCAAATACCTTGATATTGTACCACCAAGGATGGAGGATGGAACTGATAGTTCAGGTGATAAGCATTTTGTCCTAGACTTGGTCGGACCAAAAAATCTTGGAAATGCGTGTGCCAAATAACAAGGTCCAAGAAGTTTCTTGCAAATGACAAAACCACTCCATTTTGTTGAGTATAGAGAACTGGTGTGTGTCTGGATGATACCAGCTGTGAAAGAAAAGTTGAAAATGGGAGAAGAGATGTGCTTTGATCAGTTTGATGTTGCACAAGATACAGATAGACACCAAAACAATAGAGGAATAGCATTGATGCCCTTGTGCATAGAGAAGTTTTGCATGAGGGTTCATGTTAAAGATCAATGCTATTCCTCACATTCACCAAACAACTTTTAGGTTCAAATGGTTTATACATAGTATCAGCACAAGGTTTGAGTTGGCTCATACTTGTTCGGTTTGTAAGCCTATAGGGCTTAATATTTGTGGTGCATTAGATATATAAAGTCATTTCCGGTGCATTAGTGAATGTTACTTAGTAACATTTCTTATTGGATTCGAGAGCCTAGGTTTTTCTTTTTCAAGAGTTATCAGGTCATTCCCTAGTCTTGGTTAGACTTCTTATCCTCTTTTCTAGCTATTACTTTTTTCATCTTTTATTATCAAACATTTTGTATCTCGCTCCTTTTTATTAAGTCATTGTTTGATTATCACGGCCCTATTTTTGACATTCTCGATTCTGTTTCCTTATCTTCTGAATATAGGTATCTTGTTGTATGAGATGCTCTATGGTCGTACACCATTCAGAGGAAAGAATAGACAAAAGACATTTTCCAACATTTTACACAAGGATCTTACCTTTCCAAGCAGCATTCCGGTAAATAACAAAATATTAGTAGTTGAACTTTAAAATTATTGATGGTTGTTTGCCATCCAATTCATTTTCCAAAGAGAGGGGTTCCTATTTCAGAAGTTTTTGCATAACATACATGCATTTCCCCAACTTCAAACAATGGCTAGTAAAATACATGTAGAATAGCATGAGCATTCAAATACATAGGTACTTGCTTTCAAATTTCTTTTTGGGTGTGAATAATAAAATAGCTTAATTACAGTTTAGTCCTTGAACTTGGGGTGTGTTTTTTTTTTAGTCCCTAGAATTTAAAATTGTCTTTGGTTCCTGGATTTTGACAAACTACTTTTTTTAGTCTACAGCATAATAAATTGACACTTTGTGACAACTTTTAGCTGTTATAAATTAATTTATATTTTTTAGCCGTTTGAATTTGTATTTTAAAACTGTCACAAAGTGCTAAAAACAGCTATAAAGTTTAAATTTATAATGTTAGGGACTAAAAAAAGCAATTTGTCAAAATTCCGGGACTAAAAAATGCATTTTTAAATTTCAGAGACAAACAATAATCAAGCCTAATAAATATCTTGATATCCATAGATATATATTGTTTTGATCTTACGTTAACTGAACAGTTTTGAAAATTCTCAGGCTAGTCTTGCGGCCAGGCAGTTGATTAATGCACTACTGCAAAGAGACCCAACAAGTCGTATAGGTTCAACCACTGGTGGCAATGAAATCAAACAACATCCTTTTTTTCGTGGAATCAATTGGCCTCTTATCCGCAACATGGTAATATTCTGGTGATTTCTTTTGAAGTCAGTGATTATAAAAATATTGACTACCGTAAATATTAAAATTAGCCCTTCAAAGATACATCAGTAGTTTTAGGCCATAAATTTATTTGGCCAAATTCTTGAATTTGAAATCCATCAGTCAAAATGTACATTCAAGGACCTCAAGCATAATCAATCTCTATCAGTTGTTAGAAAATCTCATTGTCTGTCTCAATTCTTGGGATGTAGCATATATGTTGGGCATTTTCAGTTAGAGTCAATTGGTTTTAAGCTGAAAACTAACATGAGTCAATACGACACATCTTTCTGGGACTACACATCTTTTTAGGACTAATTTGACTTCTTACTTTACTGTTTTGAAAGATCTCTAGAAGCCAATTTAGGGTTGGTTAAAGTTAAAACTGGTGAAATTGAATGCTGAGTTGTGACATGTTTGACCTTTGAATGGGATAAACTATTATTGCTCCTCCTAATTAAACTTTTTGAACCTAAAAAATAAAATAAAAACAACAGCCTCTCAAATCACATTTTCAATATTTGGTGAAGTTGTTAGCTGCTTATTGTTGCATTAATCACGGAGTTATCTTTTTCATGCAGACTCCACCCCCATTAGATGTTCCTCTGAAATTGATAGGAAACGATCCAGTGGCGAAGGATATAAAGTGGGAAGATGATGGAGTGCTAGTTAGCTCGATTGATATGGATATTTTTTGAAGGTTTGCACTGTTTACTCAGGATCTTAATTTGGTCAGCATCTTATCTGATTCATGCTGCAATAGTCAGAGTCTAAGACAATATTCAAGTGTAATAGTGTCTATTGATTTGGTTATAGTCAAATACCATCATGTGATCTGCCAATAGACAACTTCAAACAAAATCTAAGTTATGTAGGAATAGCAGAAAAGTAGAATGTACATTGAATAAGGACGTTTTCTGAAGAAAACAAGCATCCTAGTCATGCACATCGGCAATACATCAATAATGGGATATGCTTTATACAACATTGCAATTTCTAATACACCCAGAATGAACAGTGCATTTCCAAAAATATTCTTCGTGTTTTCATACGAATTGAGCAATCAGTAAGAACCTTGTAGGTCTTGACCCTGCGACCTTCGAGTTATTAACACAATACTCCAACCAACTGAATTAATAAACCAATTATGTTAAAAAATAATTAATGTTGTTGCATATAACACAAAATTTTTAATGTATATTTAATAAACATAAGTTTACATTATAAATTTTGTTACAATTAATTTTGATCTAATAATTAAAGTATTTTTTTACATATAAAATCATATATTTAAATAAAAATCATAGTTTTAAATAAAAATTTATGAGTTTAATAAAAAATATTAGACCTGTAAATACAAATATAATTTTTATTAAACTTGTAAATTTTTATTAAAATCTATGATTTTTATATGTAAAAAAATATTTTAATTATTAGATCAAAATTAATTGTAACAAAATTTATTATGTAAACTTATGTGTATTAAATATACATTAAAAAAAAATTGTGTTATATGCAGCAACATTAATTATTTTTTAACATAATTGGTCTATTAGTTCAATTGGTTAGAGCGTCGTGTTAATAGCTCGAAGGTTGCAGGTTCGAGACCTGCATGCTCGAAAGATTATATAGTGTTTTACACCCACACGGCAGTATTTATAAAACACTTTTAAAACTTGTGGTTTTTCAAAATAAATTTTTGTCCCGTTTCAATCAAAATAGAAAATCAAGCAACCTAAAAGAACTATTGTTCACACTACAAGACTTTTACAAATTTAATTTACATCATCAAAACTAGATATAAACAACAAGACTTCTTCAACCTTCAAGTCATGGTCATCAACTCTCTAAACCCCAAATGAATACCAGGAAAGGAAATCCTAGAATCTCCTATGAAGAGCTTAATTCAAAGATAAAACTCCCTTAAAAAGCTTTACAAGAACATAAGACATTATCCTAAGAGTTTCACAATTGGGGTGTTTTACAATATTCTTTCAAAAAAGGAAAATCAATTTCATCATTGGTTCAACAGCGAAGTGCTTCCAAATATTTCACATGCTAAACAATTTCCTTCCTTTCCTATTCAAGTTCAACCAATGCTTGTCCAACATACTTTTGCTTCATTTTGAAATTTATCACCATCTAAGTAAATTTGTGATCCATCCCCTTCTTTTTAATTGATGTTAAAAGGGAGAGAATGAGTAGGACAATCCCACCACCACTTGCAGCGCAGACCACCACACTTCCACTCAAACCCCACCACACCATAAACCTAACATCATGCAACCCAGATCTAAAACCTATATGAACAACAACCTAGATCTAAAACCCACATCAACTAAACATATATCTCAAACCTAGATATCTCAAATTCACATCGTAGTCTCCTTCCTCCACTGGACCCACAACCCCACCAGCACCTCCCTTACAGTGGGCGACGTCATTGTGGGTGGTTATGATAATGTAGCCCCCATGAGTTCAGCAACACAAATTTTACCAACCCAAGAGAAATGTTGGCAAACCAAATTGTTATAGAGACTAGACTTTGTCTTTTCATTACAAAATGTTGTTTTACCATTTTTCCGTATTACACTTTGTTATTCAAAAAATGCTTTATGATATTCCTTTTCCTTTTTGTGGGCATCCAATAGTCTGTGTTGTGAGCCCCTAGTATATAAGCCTTTATTTGGTAGTAATAAGAATAAGAAGGATTTCAGAATCAATTGTTTTTGTTTCTTTCTTTGGAGGTTTTCCTTGTCCTCAAAGTCATGGAGTGTCTGTGATCCTATCAATTTGGTACGTCCATTGATTACTCTTCTCCATGGTTGACCACAATGCTCGTTCCAAATCCATGGACCATTTGGAAGATACAATCAAACTTCTCGCCACCAATAAATTTAAGCTTTCTTCTAAGGTTGGTTCCATCCTCGCCCAAATTTCATCCCTGACCTTGAACAGACCCACATACAAACCTCATATGAAACTTGATGTTCAACATTTTGATGGGACAAACACTATGGGATGAATATTTAAGATTTCCCAATTTTTTTTAATACCATAATACTCCAAAATCTGTGTGTTTATCAGTTGCTTCTTTTTACATGGATGGCCCAACTCTGAGTTGGTACCAATGGATGCATCATAATGGCCTCATTTTTTCATGGCAAGGGTTGCTCCAAGCTCTTGAGACCAAATTCGCTCCCTCTTACTATGATGACCCACACAATGTGTTGTCCAAATTGTCCCAACACGGATCTGTGAATGACTACCTCACAATGTTTGAAAGATTGGCTAGCTAGATTGTTGGACTCCCTCATCATTTTCTCTTAAATTGCTTTATTTTCAGTCTCTCCTCTAAGATTTGCCAGGAAGTTCAAGCCCATCAACCAATTATGTAACGTCCTAATATATTTTTAGATATTTAGATTTTTATTAGTCTTTGTTTTTAAGAAGCATATATTGTCATAGTTTAAATAATACGGATACGTGTAGATTTTATAGATTGCAACCTCATTTCATTAAACATTACTTATCATTTTTACATTAAACATTACCTTTGTTATACAAGTCACAAGTTTAGAGAGTACCAACCATACGTCTTAGTTAGCATGCAAAATATAAAGTTCATACACAACCATAATTTCTAACAAACCCTAAAACATACGAGTACTATGAACACCCTAACCATCCATTTTCTAGAGACGATTCTTATTTATATTCCATACACCAAGGTAACATTTGCTCAGTTCAAAAATTATCACCAACACTCTCCTTAGCTTTAGATTCATTATTTGGATTCATGTTACTTCCATAACCTGGTGCGAAAGGAGGATACATGTCATGGTTACCAGAGGATATGTTGATGGGTTCCATAGGTGGATCAAAGTAAACATGAGCAAACTGAAGAAAATGATCGTAAGGGTTAAACATATCATTGAGAACTAATAAAGGTAAATGTGCTCCAAAATATATATCAACACGTATAACAGGATGCATGGTTAAAATATAGCACTTCCTAGCTTCATCTCTGTCCTACCTCCAGTCCAAGGCATAAAGAAAGATGATCACTGAGGCCACCTATATATATATAAAACAATTGAAACAAATCTAGTGAGAAATAAATTTCTCAGTAGGGAAAACTAAACCATCAAATAGCTTAGTATGTTAGTAATTCATCAATAAATTCCAATAAAATCAATATAAGTAACCATTCAAACAATATATGCATGAGAAAATTCTAGAGTATGTAATATCACTGCGGTCATCTTACGTTAATAATGCATGATCAATTCCATGTTTTGCACTTGGTCTCTACATCTCGTACTAGATGTAGTATTGGATTCTGTTTTGCAAATATCATACTGGACTCAGAAGCATGAACTAATATATATCATCACATAAAATCCATCATTTTCCTTAGAAATATACTCCATGAGAAAATTCATACAACCTCATGGAAAATTTTCATCACAAACATCATGATACACCAAATATATGGCTCGAGCATCATACAAAGTCATATCAACTTGTGCATGGCAAAATAATATCATCAAGATAAGAAACATGTTAATATTCTAGTTAGTTAATCATAATATACCTTCCAAAATAATTTCTAATTCCTTTACACTTTCACAAGGAAGATTATAACTTTGTCGAGATCTTAGTCTCTTTTCAACTTACCATCCTAATACTTAATCCTCAAAATTGAACCACTTATAAGTGTCTAAACCATTTGTCCACATACCATTCAACTTGTAATTCTTAAAATTAATTCAAAACAGTCCCCCCCCACCCCCCCACACACACATATAAGCAAACAATCCAAATGTCATCAAAATCAAGTCCAAACGTTACTAATATTTCAGCATTTCAATCATCAAACTATCCTATTCTTAAATCAACATAACCACATCATAAAATACCCTTCAATGATTTGAAAATTCAGCCTAAAATGATCAACCACAAATCAACACCATTACACATAAAAAGGTTAGTTCAATTAAACACTTAAATCAAGATTAAAGCCTAGCCTACCTTATGTAAACTTTTGTCCAAATCTTCCAAGTAGTGGTTGCACACTTTAAATCTTTGAAAGATAGAGGTCTTAGGATAGTTTAGAATAGAGAAAAGAAAGGAATAGAAGTCTAGGATACAAAAGGAATATAGGTCACGGGTTTTGGGAGACAGAGAAAGTGAGAAAATGAAAGCTAGGTACAAGGAAGAAAGCAATTGGCTGTGACTTTGGATGCTAGCTCATATGTGAAATTCTTTTTATGTGCCATAAGTTTTTTATATTAAGTGAATTAGTTAGGATTTAACTTGGTTAGAAGTTATTTTAGTCGTAAGTTAAGTAAATAATTATTACCTAAGGAAAATATCTAAAAGCCTTGTCCTTATTCATTTAATGCAGTGTTATCTCTAAATAAAACAAGATTCCCTTAAGCTTGGCTGTCCAATTCCTCGTGTATTGGCTTGTTCAAGAGGCCAAAACTGATTTGTCCTATACTTGGCTGAAAATCATCTCTTGTGCACAATTCCTAAGGCTTACATGTTTTATTTCACTTCCATTTGGCTTAAAAAATATCACGTATAAGCTTGTTTTGTCTTGTGTTTTTGTCTCTTTTAATTTAATCCAAGTGTACTTCATGTAGTTTTGTATTACTAAGGTAGTTACTTAGGTGATCTTAAGCTCCTAGTTCACATCCTATACGTACTAGGGTATATTTCTTCCTTAATTTCACTAATCACAACTAGATACATACTAAACACTTCTAAATTTGCCACTTGAATTCATTGACTTCTGTCATATCCTTCTTGTATTAAACTATCATAATATATCCACAATTAATTTAAACATGAATATAAGCTTAAGATAAAAATTTGAGGATGTTACAAATTACTCTTCCTCAGGCAGTGGCTCTAGTTAAGCTGCAGGAAGATAAAATGAAAAATCACCGTAAAACTTATTGTGGTAGGCCTCAACCTTTGCAACTTACTTCTTCTCCATATACCATCACTCAACTACCTTCCCCAATGACCCATCACCAAATTCACCTTAACCCAAACCTCTTTTCTCCATTCCACCCAAATCTCACTACAAACACCTCAATCAAGCACAAATAGCAGATCGTCAGGAGAAGGGCTTGTGCTTTTACTATGACGATAAATTCAGCCCAAGTCATCGGTGTAAGGCTCGCTTCTTCCTCCTCATTGCTGAAGAAGATCCCTGTGATTTTCCCATTTATGACATCTAGGAGTTAGAGGTTGATACGATCCTTCTTGGGGAAACCATACCTGACCCAACAGCGGCCCAAATAAGTTTTGATGCCCTCTCGGGTCATTCTAGTCCAGAGGCACTATGTTTGGTGGGCTAACTAGCCCAACACCAAGTCAAAATACTTGAAGATGGTGGAGATACGCATCACTTCATCCAGGATCGTGTGCCTAAATTTTTTGCCTTACTTCTCAACCCACTATAGTCTTCCACATTATGGTAAGGAACAATACCGTTTTGGATTGCCATAGTATTTGTAAAGTTGTCCAATTATCCATTGAGGGCCACACTTTTAATGTGGAACTTCACATTCTCCCAATTAGTGGTACTGAAGTAGTTTTGGGGTACAATGGTTAAAAGAATTGGGTCAACTGTTACTGATTACAACACGTTGACTATGAAATTTATGTTTAATTGGTCTCTTATTGTATTCATGACCCAACCTCTCTCTCCACCATTATCGGTTTCTGCCCCACAGGTAAAGCTTCTTCTTCAGACCAATGTTGCCTTAGCCTTCTACCATATCCAAATCTTTCCTTCCCTTTCTTCTCTAGATATTCCCACCCATTCCGAGCCCCAGCTCTCCGCGCTTCTCCAACACTATTCTCACCTCATTTCCAAGCCCTAAACACTTCCCCCTAACTGCCCCACAAATCACCAAATCCACCTCATCCCAAACTCAACCTCCACAAAGTTGAAACCCTACAAGTATCCACACTTGCAAAAGAGTTAAATTGAAAAAAAAATGATTAGATGCTGAGCACGGGTTTTATTCAACCCAGTAGAAGTCAATTTTCATGTCTCATTTTGTTAGTCAAGAAGAAAGATGGGTTGTGGCACGTATGTGTAGACTTTTGTGCCCTCAATGCAATCACCATTTGATATCGTTTTCCATTTCTGACCATTGCAAAATCTTGGATGAACTTGGTTATGCTTAGTATGCACCTCGATGATATACATAAAACTGCCTTTCACACACATCAAGGCCACTATAAATAAATGGTGATGCCTTTTGGCCTTAGTAATGCTCCATCTACATTTTAGGATACAATGAATATTGGTTTTGCTCCTTATCTTCGTCGTTTTGTGGCACTTTTTGAGGAGCATTTGCAACACTTAGCGCTAGTTTTTTTTCAACTCCAAGATGAATTATTTTCTTGAAGGGACCTAAGTGCCTGATTAGCCAACGACAACTTGAGTTCCTTGGACACATTGTTTCACACCAAGGCACTTGAACAATCCAAGATCATGCTTGATTGGCCAATTCCAACCTTTGTGAATTCACAACGGGGTTTCCTCATCCTCACAAGTTTTTATTTCTGATTTGTCAAGAGATACGATTCTATCATCGCCCTATTCACTGATATTATTAAAAAATCATATTTCCTCTGGAGTTCAGAAGCACAACATGCATTTGAGGGACTCAAACATGCTTGGAAAATTGCACCTTCCATACCACTCCCTAATTTTTTCCATTCCTTTCCACTAGGAGATAGACGCATCGGGTTTAACTATGGGTGTCGTTCTGATGCAACAAGACCACCCAATAACTTACCTCAATAACCATCTTTTGCCTTTGTCTATTGCATGCATCAACATACATGCAAGAGCTGCATCCTATCGCTTTCGCGGTCAAGAAATAGCGCCAATAGTTACTTGGTCACCTTTTTGTTATTTGCAATTATCATAAGAGCATTAAGGAGTTGATGTCCAAGAGTATCCAAACTCTATAGCAACATGTGTATCTCTAAAAACTTTTGGGCTATGATTATACGATTTATTGTTGTGCGGGTCACCACAATGTTGTTGTTGACGCATTGTCCTATCCTGATGATACTACTTCATCCCATTTCCTAGTGTTCTCCATGCCTCATTTTGTGTTCTTGGATGAACTTCATCAAAGCCTTACCTCCAATCATAGTTATACTTCTTTGGTTCAAAAAGTGATTGATTCCCTTGCTGATTACACTGAATACAAGTTTTTTTTTTTTTTTTAAGAAAAGTACATCCAATCCTTAGAGAAGCTTAGGCGTTCATTGGGAGAATTTCCTCAAGAGAATAACTGATGAAGCAATTTGTCATCGATCCTCTTTTCAGCAGAGTCTCCACTACAAAATTTACCTCTCTCACTTCCCTAACTCTCTACTATCAACTAGAAGGATTCCTAAGTTTAAAACATGAACCAAGGAACTAATTTGGTGCCAAAAAACATGCCTAAACTCCAAAATCCGTGGCCTATTTATAGAATTTCCCTCCTGCCTGCTTCACTCGCCCAGGCGGCTAATTCCTTCATGTTTTGCTCGCCTGGGCGAGCTTAAGTATATCTCCTTGGAACTTGTAGCTCGCTTGGGTGACCAATTTGGCCTGAGGGAGCTCACCTGGGTGAGCTTATCCTTAATGCTGAAGAAATCTTTTGGGCTTTGACTGTTGTTGGGCTTGGATTGCTTATAAAACTTCAATTTTTACTTTGAACACTCCTTTTTGCTTGGCTTTATATGCTCGAAACTTCAGAATCTTCAAACCTATAAAAATGCACCATTAATTTGGACGAATCTTCTTAAAACATAAAAGCATAACTTAAGTAAATACAAAACACAATTTAACTAGGTTTTTAGGGTAATTTCATGAATAATTTTAATCAAGACAACGGATAAGTGCCTTCCTAAAAGTCCTATTTTTACTAAAATGTGGCACTTATCAAAGGTCCACAATGGCTTGCTTATTTTTCAAAATAGGATTTGGCTCCCTTCTAAATTCCCTTTGAAAAGAACAATCTTTTACGAGAATTTCATAATTTTCCAGTTGGTGGCCACATGGGTAATTTCAAAATTATGAAATTTCTTTTGGAATGGCATGTGATCTAATGTTAAACAATTTGTTGAGCAGTGCTCCAAATGCCAGCAAACCAAGTATGAGACAAGCCCAACAGGGCTTCTTCAACCCCTGAGAGGATCTTTCCCTTGATTTTATTATCCAACTTCCCCTATCTTCAAGCCACACAATCATTTTGGTCATGGTGGACTAATTCTCTAAGGGTTCCCACGTTGCACCACTGCCAATGCATTTCATAGCTCAATTGTTCCTAGATATTGTTTGTAAGTATCACGATTTACCCGATAATCTGGTTTCTGATCGAGACCCAATTTTCATCAGTAAATTATGGGGGGAGATATTTAAAATCAATGGGACTCAATTACGGATGAACACTTCTTACCATCCAGAGACCAATGGGAAAATTGAGTTCCTTAATCATATAATAGAGCAATATCTTTGTTCATTTGTTCAACGAGCAACCTTTACAGTGGGTGTGATTTTTACCTTTAGCGGAGTTGTCTTACAACACTGCCACTCATTTTGCTACTAACATGTCTATATTCCATATTATATTTGGTAAGGTGCCATCTTTTATTCCTCACTACCTTCTTGGCTCTTCCCCTATTGAAGTTGTGGATCAACTCCTTGCTGAATGCCAAGAACTACTTAGTGTGTTTCACCGCAAGCTTGCTAAAGCTCAAATTCAGATAAAAACTCAAGTCGATTGCAAGTGTCGTGATGGTCACTACAATGTGGATATGGGTGTATGAGTGCTTATGTCCCTATCGTTAGCTCTCTCTGTCTGATGGTCCTTATAACAAGTTGTATAAGAGGTTTTATGACCTATATAAGGTTTTGGAACGACTTGGTCATGTTGCCTATCACTTAGACTTATGATAAACGTCAAATTTACCATATTTTCATATGCATTTTGTGATGTTTATCTAACATTTTAGTTAACTTTAGGCCATGTTTTGGATTAAATTAGCTTTAAATTCAGTTTTTACATTGTATTTGCTAGAATTTTATGTTTTAGTTATTTGTAATGATTTTTTTGATAGTTTTTAAGCAAAAATAGGTCATTCTGGTCCAAAGGCCCAAAATCAGCAGAAAGCTCTGGAAGGAGAAATTGTGGAAAATGAAGATAAAAGCTAGGAAAATCAAGAGCAAGATATTTTTCAAGGATAAATCAGCTGAAGAAAAAGATAATTACTTGAATTAATTAGAGATATTATTTTGTTTGTAATTTCTTTTGATTATCTCCTTAATTAAACCCAGCTAGAATTCTATAAATAGGAGGCTAGGCATTCATTGTAATAGTGTAGAAGTCTCAAGCAGTTCTTAGAATTATATTTTGGACTTCCACCTACTAGACGCCTTCAATATTACATTAGACACTCTAGGTTTCATTGTATTATTTTTATGAGTGCAATTCCTTCCACCTAGGAGAGTAAAGGATGAACCCTAATTCTCTTTAATTCTATCATTTGAGTTATTTATTTGTTTTGGTACTTAATGATTTTATTTGATTGACCATTTTATAGATGAATTCAGGATTTGACTTGCGCTTTGGCGAGCCTTGTTGAATACCCAAACATGAATCAAGTAATTAATTGGGATTATCTCTAGGATAGAATAATCTTGGTTAACCATCGCTAATTCTCAACCATTAATGTTGAATGCGTGTGTTGGTATGTCTAAGGGATTGGGTATCGGGCAAGTAGTTTAGAATTTGCGACCATGCGGGAGCTGGGGTAGAATATGTTAGTGAATTGGGGATGAGCAAGAGAGATGAGTAGAGAATTGCGAAATTACAATGGATCGAGCAAGTCCAAACCTAGACATTCATTCATCAAGATTGACGTCAGCAACCAAGTCTAGTATTTCTATCTTTACTAATTTTTTTATTGTCATTAATTTTTATTGCAATTTATTTTATGTTATTTATTTCGTGATAATCACAAAACAAAAATACAAATACCTAGTTCTTAGTTAAATAATTACATGAAATCCCTCTTTTATTCCTTTGGGAGATGACTTGCATGATAGTTAGTTACTATATCATGATTGAGTTACACTTGGCCTATAAGTTGAATCTAACGTGAAATAAAATCCTAACAACTTACCCCCATCCTCTAAAATCAACCATGTGTTTCATTGCTCTTTATTAAAACCACACAAAGGACCTTTACTTACCCACTTTAATATTCTACCTCATTCAGCTCATGACAACCACCCATTATTCAACCTCTTGCTATATTGCAGTCTAAATGGGATTACTCTTCTGATCCTTGCCAACTCCTTTTGTTGGTCCAATGGTTAGGACTGTCCACTGATGATTATAACTGAGAAAAATGGGATGAGCTGGTTGCTTCCTACCAGCTTGAGCTGGTTGCAACCCCCATAAATCAAGAAACACTAATAGAATTGTACTCTAATATTGAGGCTTGGCTTAAGAGAAATGTTGGCAAACCAATTTGTTACAAAGACTAAACTAGAGACTAGACTACTTTTTCTTTTTTATTACAAACTGTTGTTTTACCATTTTGTTGTATTACATTCTGTTAAGCAAAAAATGATTTATGTTATTCCTTTTCCTATTTGCAGGCATCCAATAGTCTATGTTGTGAAACCATAGTATAAGCCTTTATTTGACAAAATGAGAATAAGAATCAAATGTTTTTTTGTTATTTCTTTAGAGGTTTTCATTGTCCTCCAATTCAGTGAGTTTCTGTGATCCTATGAAGTTATGGATGGTGTGATGAATGAGGTTGGGTGGATTTTGGTCATGCCTTATTGGTTATGGTGATGGGCGCAGGTCGGGTGGCGTCATGGGGTTAATGGTGGTGGCTATGGAGTCTGGGTGGGTGGCGGTGCTTTGTTGTGGTAGCACTTTACATTTTGATGGTGGAGATTGGGTAGATGAAGTTTGTTTGGATGAGGAGATGAGAGATGAAACTAGATCTAAAGAAATGGAAAGAACAAGAAAGAGAAGGATAAATCTAGAAAGGGGGTGAAAAAAAGAGAATAAGAAAAAATATTAACCATTGATATAATACCAAATGAATCTAATGGTTTACAAAAATTAGTATTTTTTTTTGCTTTAATACTGAGCGAATATATTAACCACTTTTTGATTATGACGAATTTAACAATAAAAAATTGTAATTTAACATTTGAAATAAAAGGTGGTGGTTTTTTAGCCACCAAAAATTTCATTAAAATTTTTTAACCACCATGTCATCACTTAAATGACGATAGAGACCCAAAACAAAAAATATCATATATTAGGGATCCAACACAATAAAAACATTTATTAGGAATCTAAAACAAAATTCGCTAATTTATCAGGGACTTTAAACATATTTAAGCCTAAAATCTAATAGCAAAAGAAGCATATGTCAATGAGGAGTAATCATATGTTAATCTTTGTTCCTAAGTTGGAAACTTAACTTTGCTCAAAGTTTGTCATCATAAAAAAGGGGGAGAAGTGTGAAGCATCAACTTGGAGTATGCCAACCTTGAAGACATAGGATCTGTCACATCAAAAGTATGACTACCAAAAGGAGTGTTGACCAAAGGCATGGATGGCAATCATGTTTTCTCATATCAAAGTGCAACAAAAATTAGAAGTTGTGTTTGATCAAAACCATGGTTAAAAGGAATTTCTAGTCAAGGGGTAGATACTCAGAAGCTACACAAGACTTAAGTATCATCAAAAGCACACACCAAAAGCATCAAGGTCAACAAAAGCCATATAAAGTGCTTTTGAATGCTTTATTTAGAATCAACTACCTTTGAGGAAGACATGCAATTATTTAGAAGCACAAATTTGTATAAGTCATCAAATCCGCATCAAGACAGAGCAACCAAAAGCTAAGAAGACTGGTAGATAAACATTATAGTCACCAGAAGCAGCACTAAAGGCATTTTGTAAGAGAACAATCCTTAGAAGCTAACCCATGATACTAATCAAAAGATGTCATGAGGTAATCACTAAGAAAAACAACAAGCACTGACAACTACAATTTGAAATTCAAATTGTGCTAGTTGTACACAGTGGAGAGAGAGCAGAGAATGAAGCATGATCAATTTCATAAACATCAAGTCATGAGAGAAAAACTAACAAAGACAGTTGCATGAAAGGAACATCTCATGTGGCATTTGAAACTATTTGAAAATCCCTCCAACATCTAACTCCAAGGTGTAGAAAATCCCTCCAAGATCAACTTTCGCATTTGGTATCCCAAAAAGTGTTTTTCAGTCTATTAAAACAGAACCCTTGTGAGAGAAAAACTCATAAGAACAATAGGGGATTGTTGCTTCTAGAGTTGGTTGTTAACACAATAAAGTTATTATTGATGTCAACAATAGGTAGTTGTTTGGTTTTGAGCTTGGAGAGGCTTGTGCAAGATAATTGGGTTGAGTGGGAGCCTATAGAGGCTAGGAAAATATTAGGTTAAGAAAAAGCTTGTAGAAGCTAGCAAATAATATTGTTTGTGTGGTAAGCCTAAGGAGACTTTAGAAGAAATAATATTTGGTGTAGTTGCGTTTGGTCATAGTGGAAAATCCTATAGGTGTAGGTACTAGATATATACATAGCCCAAGGTTGGGATGAACCATTATAAATTTTCTCATTTGATGTACCGTTCTTTATTACTTATGCATTTTTATCTTTGCTACATACATGTTTTAATTTTTGAAAATTATTATTTTACATAAGCTCAACTTTGATCAGTCATTAAAAAAAATCAAATAGGTATTAATTATCAAAAGCATTTGGTTTTAGTAGAAAAAAAATAGATTTTGTTTTTAAACAAATTTGTTAGATTGAAAAACAATTTTAAGAAGCATTTTACTAAACTTTTGATGTATGATAATTGCTTTTCACATCTTGTTTTTGTGAACAATTATCTTAGTTTTTAAAGGACGATTTTTGTGAATAAACTTGTATAAAATGAATTCAAGAAATAAAAAGAAAGTTTTAATGCCTTTCTTGTGATTTTCATAAGCTCAGGTGATATTCAAATGAAAATAAAAAAAGAGTTGAAGATCAATTCTTGCCTGAACGAGCTTGAAGTTAGCCATAGCGAAACAAGGGCCAGAGACTGATAAGTGTCATATTTTAGTTATTTTGGGGATTATAATGCTGTCACTTATCATTTTATTTTAGTAATTTTCTTATAAACTTTCATTAGTTCTAGTTATTTTACATATTGTACATTTATAAATGTTTTTTTTAATATGTAAGATTCATCCATGCATTTATTATGTCTTGATGGTTATTTGTTGGATCCAAAAATCAAGCTAAGATGAAGAGCAAAAGGGTCATTTTTGAAGAATTTCAAAGTGCCACTCGCCTAGGCTACCAATCAACTTGCCTAAGCTAGTGACATGCCTTCAGCATGAAGTTATCAACTCGCCTGGGCAAGTGACATAACTTCAGCAAGAAGGAAGCAACTCACATTGGCGAGTTGGTCTGGCACCTCTTGTTGGATATAAGGGAAGTTGCAAGAAGAGTCAAAGCAAGAATGAAGAAGAAGCTTGATGATTGGCTTAAAGATATTTTTGCTTTTTACATGGCCAATCAAGTATGAAGACATTTGCAATTTGTTTAAGTTTGATTCAAGTACATTGCTTTGTGATCCTTGCATTGCAATTTGCATGTCTCATTTAACTTGCATAGATAGGTGCAATAAAACATCAAAGTTGCTAAATGATTTCAAAGGAAATTAAGTTCTCATGGCTAAGTTCTTGAAAATATGAAAACTTACTGTTTTAATCAATTATCCAGTGTTTTAATCGATTAAATGCTTTTGTTCTAAATCTGGAAAAGCCACGAAGAACACTTTAATAGATTACAAGATTGGTTTAATCGATTACATAGTGCATTTTGGAAAATCATACATTGTTGCTTTAGTTGATTACCACTTATCGTAATCGATTACACAGGCTTTTTAGAAAACTATGCTTTTCTGCTTTCATCAATTACATTATGTAATAATCGATTATTTTGTTCGTAATCTTTTTCCAAAAAATTGAGGAACAATTTAATCGATTATTTAGTTATTTTAATTGATTACATATGGCAAAATAATCGATTACACCAACGGATTAATCGATTATTGTCAGTTAAATCAGTTTTTTATAAAGCTTTGTGGATTAGCTCTTTATAAATAGACCTTATACGAATTATTCAAAACACATGAGTGACTTACCAAAAAGACACCAAGCTTTCTAAGAGTTCAAGAGACTGATTTCCTAGTTAATACCACATCTTGTGAAGATCAAGATTTCTGAATTTTTTAGTGAAGATGTGTTAAAGAAAAGATGTTTTCAAGATATTGATTTTGAACATTAGAATTCATATTACCTGGATTGTGTGGTGATCTCAATTCATTTTCATTCATTCATGCATGAAGGATTACAAGTAGTGTTTATCTTGAATCATTCTTTTTAGATTTTCTGATATTTTGTTGTGTTGTAATATTTCAAATTGATTCTTTCTACAACATTTTAGAGAAGGGTTCTCTAGATTTAAAAATTTGAGTAGGTTTCTCAAGATCTTTCTAATAGTGTTTCAGAATTCAAAATCTTTGTCTAGTGTTGATAGAGATTGTCACTTGCTGTACTTGTACAAGAATAACTTGATATAGTGAAAAATCTAACCTAGTGTTGGTCGGAAGACACTGGATGTAGCCTCCATGTTTGTGAGGTGAACTAGTATAAATTGTTGTGTTAGATTCTTTATCTGTATATCTTTGATTACTATTGTTTGGAAATCAATATACAATCAACAAGAAACATTTCAGTCATTACATGCATTTCAAGGTAGTTTTAGATTAAAAGAAAACTGTTTTTGATCAAAGGTAATTGAATGATACGATCCAAGTTTTAAATTTTGCAAATTGTTTTCAAGAAATTTTTTTTTAAAGAAAGTCTTAACCAATTCACCCTCCCCTCTTGGTTATTTGAAGTGTGTTCATAGTATTTTTAATTGGTATCAAGAGCTGGTTCTTGAGATTTATTCAAAATCACTATCTTTCATAAAAAAATGGAACACCACTCAGATTAATTTCAAAGAGGGTGCCTCCCTAAATCGTCCACCGATGTTTGAGGGAGAACATTTTAGCTTTTGGAAAAATCGTATGAAGATTTTCATACAATCTAATGTCCCGGGTACATGGAATGCTATAGAAAAGGGTCCTTTGGTCCTAATGAAAACTATTGATGGTAAATTGATTCCCAAAGATTGGGATGAAATATTAGATGCTGAAAAAAGAAAGATGCAATATGATTTTAAGGCTAAAAATATGATCGCCTCTGCACTTTCTTCTGATGAGTTTTTCAGTACTGTTAGGTGTACAAGTGCTAAGGAAATGTGAGATATGTTAGAGGTTACTCATGAAGGTACAGAGGATGTATGAAGATCAAGGAAACACGCTTTGATTTATGAGTATGAGATGTTTGTGATGAACTCCACAGAAACCATATCTCAGATGCAAACAAGGTTT
The DNA here is from genome assembly GCA_007407185.1 of Glycine tomentella. Classification (NCBI taxonomy): domain Eukaryota; kingdom Viridiplantae; phylum Streptophyta; class Magnoliopsida; order Fabales; family Fabaceae; genus Glycine; species Glycine tomentella. The sequence continues at coordinate 78,102 of PYAF01002298.1, forward strand.
ACTCACATAGTAAATCATCTTCTTAGTCTTGGAAAAACTTTTGATGTTGAAGAGTTAAATATCAAAATTCTGAAATGTCTTACAAGATCATGGAAACCAAAAGTTACAACTATTAAAGAATCAAAAGGCCTCTCCAAAATGTCTATGGTTGCCCTTTTTGGTAAGCTACTTGAATATGAGTTAGAAATGTCTCAATTAACAGATTCTGAGAATGGAGAGAAAAAACAAAAGAGTATAGCTTTAAAAGCTACATCATCAAGTGTGGAGAAACAAGAAGATTCAAGTGATGAAGATGAAATTGATGAAAACCTGAACCTAATAGTAAAGAAGTTCAACAAGTTTATGAAGAGGAACAAATATAGAAAGCCATCAAAGTTCAACAGCAAAAAGGACAACAACAACAATAAATCCACCAACTTCACATGTTTAGCAAAATCAAATAATAAGCTTAAAGGAGATTTAAGATGGCACATCACCAAAGTTGCAAAAATGCAAAGTGAACTTTGTAAATTGAAAGAAGAGAATGAAAAACTTCTTTCAAATTACAAGGCCAATAGGTGTACATGTCCTTATTCCTCTTCTAAGATTGATAAATGCAAGTTGTTACAAGAAGAGTTTGATGACTTCAAAAGAAGTCAAGGAGAAAAATATATGTTACTACTTTATGAAAATAGCAACTTGATTGATCTTTGGAAGAAATTTTATAGAGGAAAATGCAACTTAGCTGAAATATTAAGTGTGCAAAAATATGCCAAAGATGCTTCTGGATTGGGTTACAAACAAAGTTCAAAATGTTTTGGAAAAAATGTATTTGTACCACCAAAACAAAAGAATCAAAGGAGCTTTTATAATTCTGAGTTTAATCAAAATGCTTACTTCGGAAAATCATTAAAAGCTGTAACTTGTAACTACTGCATGAAGAGAGGGCATACATCTTATAAGTGTTTTGCTAGAAAATATTATGTACCAAATGGAGAATGCATTTGGGTGCCAAAGAAAAAGAAAATAGCTAACCCCTATGGACCCAATCACAATTGGGCACCTTTCTTTGCCACTTGATTTGAATTTTGCAGGTGTGTCTTAGAGCAAAATCATCACTATGGTATCTTGATAGCAGATGCTCTAGACACACGATAGGTGACATATCCATGCTTACAAATGTCAAACTAAAAGATGGAGGATTTGTCACTTATGGTGATAATAACAAAGGCAAAATAATTGTAGAAGGCAACATAGGAGACAACATTAGGATTATGATCAGAAATGTTCTATATGTTGAAGGATTGAAGCATAACCTCCTAAGCATAAGCCAATTATGTGATAAAGGGTTCAATGTTTCCTTCAACAATAATTGTTGTTTGATACGTGACAGTCAAAATGGTGAGGTAATACATGTTGGGAAGAGGAAAGATAACATCTATGTAGTTTCAATTGAGCATGCATTCGTGCACAATACTAATTGCCAAACCAGTAAAACTAATGATACTTGGTTATGGCATAGGAGAGCAAGTCACTTGAACATGCATCATATGAATAAGCTCATTAGAAAAGACTTGGTGATTGGTTTGTTAGAAATGTTAAGGAATCAAGTTGAGGAAGATCATGAAGAATCAAGTTTAGGATGATCAAAAGTTTTGATTTTACATGCTCACTCAAATTGATGACATATGTACTTTGTTAAATGCTTGGTTCAAGAAGTTATAGCCTCTTATGCCTCACATAGGTTGATTAATTCATGCATACATTCATTCATTAATTCATGTTTAAGTCATATGAAAACATTAATCAGTTGGTATGACATTAAAGCATTAAGGTTTTCATAAAAAGTAATTTTCACTATTTTAATTGATTACCAATATGATATAATCGATTAAAAGCATGTAAACAGAACTGCATTTTGTCACATGAACACTTTAATCGATTACCAATAATTCGTAATCGATTACATTAGTTTGACAATGTTAGAGTTGTTTTATGATAATCGATTACTTCACGGAATAATCGATTATCTGTGTATCTGCATGATTTTCAGAAGTATTTTTTATCTAGTTTAATTGATTACCAGATTGTTGTAATCGATTAAATATGCATTAATGAGTTTTTCAGACTTTCTGTGATAATCAATTATTTGGGACATTAATCGATTACACTAGTGTATCAGAAAATCCTGACCTCTTGGAATAATCGATTATGACATGGGTTAATCGATTATTTGTTCTTGAGATTTTTTCCAGATTTCTGATGAACACTTTAATCGATTATTTTAGAATTTTAATCGATTACATGAGTTAAAATAATCGATTACACTTACGGAATAACAGATTACAGGTTGTTAATTCTGTTTTTTTTATAAATAGAAGAAGCTCATTCTGTTTAAGTGACTTTTGAGTTTTCGAACAAACCTTGTGAAAATCACTTTCTGAGTATTCTAAAGTCACCAAGACACATTAGAAACAAGAATTCTTAGTAAACTCAAGAATCATGAAGACTTTCAGTTGTTGAATCATCTAATTCATGAGAAGCTTGTGTTGAAGCATTTTTGTCAAAAGATTTTATCAAGAAAAATCATGGCATTCATTCTCAGTCTGGTTTGATCATTTAAATTCGTTCATTGCATTGAGGATATTGAGGTGATATCTTTCTTGAATCAATTTTATTGTTGTATTGATTAAAATTGATTCTTTTGTTGTTGTTTGTTCATATAACAAATTGTAATCTTTAAAGCATTGCTAGATAAGTTTCTAGTGGTTAGAATAGAGAGGGGATCTCTGGTTCTTAGATCTTTTGAAAAGTCTATAGGTTTAGATTTTGAATTTTACCTAGGGAGGGTAAGAGAGATCTGTGTTTGCTTGTAAAGATATTATATTTGTTATAGTGGAAACTCTAATCAAGGCTGATTAGAAGTAAAACTGGATGTAGCCTCCGGGGTTGAGAGGTGAACTAGTATAAATCTTGTGTGTAATTGTATATTTATGTTCATATTCATATTGTTCTTGAAGTATTATGTTTGTTCATATCACAAGATTGGTTGTTGCTCAAGAGTGGTCTGATTGAGATAAAAGTTGTTTTTAAAAGTTAGATTTCTTAATTGGTTTAAGATACGATCCTTCTTTCAAAGACTTCCGCTATGATTAAAATTTGTTTTAAATTTTAAAAACTCTGAGGAAAAACCAATTCACCCCCCTCTTGGTTATTTGCATAAGTGTTCATTCTATTTTCATGGTTTACCTAAGCTCAAATTTGAGAAGGATAAAATATGTGATGCTTGTCAAAAGGGGAAACAAACAAAGAATTGTTTTCAAAGTAAAAATGCAGTTTCAACTACTAAACCCCTTGAGTTATTGCATATTGAATTATTTGGTCCTTCAAGAACTATGAGCCTAGGAGGTAACTACTTGGTCTTGTCATTGTTGATGATTTTTCTAGATACACATGGACTTTGTTCATAAGATCCAAGAATAAAGCATTCACAGCATTTAGAAAATTAGCCAAGACTATTCAAAATGAAAAAACTTGCAATATTCACAGCATTCACAGCGTGATAAGATTAACTACCTACAATTTAATGCTACTAAACTCATTTTCCCTCCCAAACACCTTGACCTTGCATGGTTTACTAAAGAAGGTTTTCAATTCAGTGCTATGATTGAAGCCCAGGGATTGAAGAAATTTGTTGAGATGAATGGTACTTTTTACCCTGAATTAGTGAAGGTGTTTTACACCTGTGCTAAAGCCTCTATGGATGGGACTATCCTTGTGGAAAATAAGAAACACTCACACTTAACCAAGAAGGGGGGTGAATTGGTTAACCTTGGTAAAATAAAATTTTCTTTTAACAATATCAGAGTTTGAAATCAGAGTTAAATGCCCTTTGGATCTTTATCACAAAACCAATTGAAAACTTTATTCAAAATCAATTGAAAGCTTTATCCAAAATCAATTGAAAGCTTTATCCACAATCAATTGAAAGCTTTATCCAAAATCAATCCAAGATTTGTTATGCCTAAAGAATAAACTTTCAAAGAAGATTTCACAACACACAAGATATAATTCACACAAGATATGATGTAAACTGCAGAATATAAATCAAGAGACAAGATTTATACTGGTTCACCTCAAAACCTATGAGGCTACATCCAGTTTCTTCCACTCAACA
>PYAF01002298.1:85900-123972 GCA_007407185.1 Glycine tomentella
TGTGTTTCTTACCTCAGTGGCGACTCCAACAGCCTCAGAACAGCTTCCTCTAGCTTCTATGTCCTAATCACGCTGTGGTTCTGCGCCAAGCTCAAGTTCTCTGAGCTTTTCCTCTGAGGTTCCTCTTCTCACTTAGGAATGGGGTTTTCAGGGACAAGGATGAAGGATTTAGCTTTCTGATCGGTTCAATCGCAATTATGTGTCGTGGGTAAGTGTTTAGGCTAGTATCTAAGGTCCTAGGAAGCTCGGAAACTCCTCTAATGGAGGTCTGGACGAAGGAGGAAGAAGATGGAGAGAATATGGCCATGGTTTTCGAAGGTTTGGGCCTTATATAGGCCTCTGCGCAACTCCCACACCCCAAGCGTGGGATCCCACGCCTCAAGCGTGGGTTGGCAGAGAAATTTCCATTTCTGGGCCACTCCCCACGCCCCAGGCGTGGACCTCCCACGCCCCAGGCGTGGCTTTCCAGAGGAAATTTCATTTCTGAGCTGGTTCCCACGCCCCAGGCGTGGACCCCCACGCTCCAAGCGTGGAACCTCAGAAAAACCAAAAACAAGACTTGAAACGCATGGTTATAACAATTCTTCTATCATTCATCCATCAAAAGCAATCAAACATTAAACAAATGGACAATTGATATTTGGCATGCTCAAAGCCAAAAGGGGGGAGATTGTTGAATATAAGGGAAGTTGCAAGAAGAGTCAAAGCAAGAATGAAGAAGAAGCTTGATGATTGGCTTAAAGATATTTTTTCTTTTTCATGCCCAATCAAGTATGAAGACATTTGTAATTTGTTTAAGTTTGATTCAAGTACATTGCTTTGTGATCCTTGCATTGCAATTTGCATGTGTCATTTAACTTGCATACATAGGTGCAATAAAACATGAAAGTTGCTAAATGATTTCAAAGGAAATTAAGTTCTCATGGCTAAGTTTTTGGAAAAATGAAAACTTACAGTTTTAATCAATTATACATTGTTTTAATCGATTAAATGCTTTTGTTCTAAATCTGGAAAAGCCATGAAGAGCACTTTAATCGATTACAAGATTGATTTAATCGATTACATAGTGCATTTTGGAAATCATACATTGTTGCTTTAGTCGATTACCACTTGTCGTAATCGATTACACGGGCTTTTTAGAAAACTATGCTTTTCTGCTTTAATCGATTACATTACGTAATAATCGATTATTTTGTTCGTAATCTTTTTCTAGAAAATTGAGGAACAATTTAATCGATTATTTAGTTATTTTAATCGATTACATATGGCAAAATAATTGATTACACCAGCGGATTAATCGATTATTGTCAGTTAAATCAGTTTTTTATAAAGCTTTGTGGATCAGCTCTTTATAAATAGACCTTATGCGGATTATTCAAAACACATGAGTGACTTACCAAAAAGACACCAAGTTTTCTAAGAGTTCAAGAGACTGATTTTCAAGTGAATAACACATCTTGTGAAGATCAAGATTTCTGAGTTTTTTTTAGTGAAGATGTGTTAAAGAAAAGAAGTTTTCAAGATATTGATTCTGAGCATTAGAATTCATACTACCTGGATTGTGTGGTGATCTCAATTCATTTTCATTCATTCATGCATGAAGGATTACAAGTAGTGTTTATCTTGAATCATTCTTTTTAGATTTTCTGATATTTTGTTGTGTTGTAATATTTCAAATTGATTCTTTGTACAACATTCTAGAGAAGGGTTCTCCAGGTTTGAAGATTTGAGTAGGCTTCTCAAGATCTTTGTGATTTGTATTCTAATAGTGTTTTAGAATTCAGAATCTATGTCTAGTGTTGATAGAGATTGTCACTTGTTGTGCTTGTACAAGAATAATTTGATATAGTGAAAAATCTAACCTAGTGTTGGTCGGAAGACACTGGATGTAGCCTTCATGTTTGTGAGGTGAACCAGTATAAATTGTTGTGCGTTGGATTCTTTATCTGTATATCTTTCATTACTATTATTTGGAAATCAATATACAATCAACAAGAAACATTTCAGTTATTACATGCATTCCAAGGTGGTTTTAGATTAAAAGAAAACTTTGTTTTTGATCAAGGGTAATTAAGTGATACAATCCAAGTTTTAAATTCCACAAATTGTTTTCAAGAAAAGTTTTTTTTTTAAAAAACAGTCTTAACCAATTCACCCCCCTCTTGGTTATTTGAAGTGTTTACATAGTATTTTCACCTCTTAACCATTTAGTTTAAAAGCCATGCAAAATGAAGAAACCAAAATAGGACGGACCAGAAGAGAGAGAAAAACGTGAAAAAAAAGAGAAAGAAGAGAGAAAAGTGGAACTGATGCTGTAGACCATGGATCGCATCCTTCATCATTTCTTCTATTGATCTTGTGCTCTACAAAATGTCGACTAGTTTCTCCGAAGGATTGTATGTAATCTTCGTACCCTTATGTATCTCTTTTGATATTACATATATATACACTCTTTATGTTATGTTGCTAGGAATAAAGCATAACATCTTTATTGCAAATAGCATGAGATTATGATTGTAATGTTGGGATATTTATTTCACATGCGAGGAAATGATATTCGATAAATATTCTTAGGATTCTTGAATGCGAGGGATCGGTTTGGGGTGATTTAACGTGTGCATCAGTGATGTTAGAAAAAGATTCATATGTATTAATATTATTTAGATACTTAGGGTGTGAATGATGAAATTCAATCCTACATTTCTCTTGAATTAATTAAATTCATTTTACTTTTTTCATAATTTTTCGTATTTCTGATGCACTAATTTTGTTATTTCCGTTAAACCCATGAGATTTCGATTAAATTTGTTGTACATAACTATTAAACTGTTTACTTTTATCTGGAGAAACTGAGTAACTCAAGTTCCTATGGAGACAATCTCTTTTGTAAAATCTATAACTTTCAACGACATTGGTACGCTTGCCAATAGTCTAACAGAGATCAAGAATGCAGTCTATAAACTTGCCACAACAAGCAATAGGTTCAAGAATCAAGTGGAGCTTCAAGAGCTCAAGTAACAATTTTAATATCACTCAAATTTTTGCTATAGCTAAATTTTTCTTGCTATAGCGAAAATATGTGATTTTTGCTCTAGCGATAATTGTTCTCATAGCGGCTAAAATCTAATGCATCACAAAACATGATAGAATCTTTGATATAAGTTGAAAAGATGAAGCCCGTGGGATAATTTGAATTTAGTAGCCAGAAGAGCTTTGTTGGATACAGGGGGAGAACCATGAAGATTGTAAATGAAATTGATCAAGTATTGGTTTTGAGCTTTCAACATGCAAATGGATGCCTTGAAGTTAAAGATTGTGTGAAATGTGTAAGAGAAAAGCAATCTAGTGATCCAAGTGCATTGCATACATTCATTCATGAATAAACTAATTAATTTTCATAAGATTTAAACAAGGCTTTCATAAAATGGTTAAGTCTTAAAGATGTTTGAAAAGGTTTTTGGAAAAATACATTTCTTGCTGGTTTAATCGATTACATACTTCATTCAATCGATTATTTTGTTCTTAGTCTAACTTGGAAAAGCTTTCAAGAACATTGTAATCAATTACCTATCGAGATAATCGATTATTTGACCTTTGTTTTCATATAAACTACCTTGTGATTGAATATAATCGATAACCACTTCATTGTAATCGATTACATAGTTATATGTATTTTAAAGTCGTACTGGGATAACCGATTACCAATGTATCGTAATCAATTACACAAGCTTATTTTGAAAAAGCCATCTCCTTGCTTTAATCGATTACCATTTCTAGTAATCGATTACACTATGTGTTTGAAAATTGTAAGTTTGTATTAGATAATCGATTACCACATTTCGTAATCGATTACACAGTGTACTTGGAAGGCTACAGGCTCCTGCTTTAATCGATTACCAACGTTCGTAATCGATTACATGGTGCATTTTGATATTTTGAAGTCTCTTGTCTTAATTGATTACAGGACGGAATAATCGATTATTTGGCTTATTGAGAAAATCCTGAAATGCTTATGAACGGTTTAATCGATTACATTCTTGATTTAATCGATTACATGTGCAAAAGAATCAATTATTTGGCGCATTTAATCGATTACGGTTAGTTACGAATTTCAGTTATAAATTGGATTGATGCTCAGCTTGTTTAAGTGAGTTGAAAAATGATACCCATTCATATATTTTGAGCTAAAAGTGTCTTGTGAGCCTTTCAAAGTGTTTTCTAATGATTAATAATTTCTTTGCTCTGTTTTTACATTGATCATGAGAGTTTGAGTCACTCTTGAGCAAGAAATCTTTCAAGATTAAGGAAAGCTGGTTTTGATTTTGTTATTCAACCTGTTCTAATACTTCATACTGCATTGCATTCTTTGGATCATCAGGTTGTTTCTCTCCTTAATCTAATTGTAATTTTCGTTTTGGATTTTGATTATGTATTGGTTATTGTAATTGGGTTCTTGCTTGTAACTAGAGAAGGGGTTCTCTAGGTGAAAGAACTGAGTAGTGTTCTCAGGTTCTTGTCTCTTAGAATCTAATAGGGTTTTAGATTTATGTACTTTATCTAGGGTTGATAAAGGGAGACATTGTAATTGAATGTAAGAACTGGAAATTATAATAGTGAAACTCTAACCTAGTGTTGCTTGGAAGAAACTGGATGTAGCTTCATGATTTTGAAGTGAACCAGTATAAATCACTTGTGTGTTGATTCTCTACCTCTATTCTCATTATATTCTGTGTTTATTGATTCTATTACCTTGGACGTCAAACTCTATTTTTTGAGTTGTTGAATCCCTTCGGCTGAGCATTTGATTGAATAAGGTTTTGTTTTTGAAAAGTGATAAAGATCCTAGGCAACTCTGATTTTGATTAAAGAAATTTTTAAAATACCAAGGTTTAACCAATTCACCCCCCTCTTGGTTAAGTGTGAAGTGTTGCAATCATTTTCAAACTTGTCAAAGATGACTTTGGGACAAAGAACTCTCCAAGGAGCACCAATGGTGGAATCTTTCGTCTTCATCCATTCTTCCTTGATTCTTCACACTTCCATGGCTTGTAATAGCTAAATTCCTTTGTTGTTGGATTAGGATGTTGTAGAAGTTCAAAACATGTGATTTCTTTGTAATTTTAGACCTATTCTCATATTTAAGGCATTCTATTGCTATTTCTTTGCTTCAATCTATGCCTTGGCTTGGTCAACCTTTCTTTTAAGAGTCCAATTGCGTGGAAACAAGTATGATTCTAGATTTGGAGTATAAATGTGTTGGATCCTAATTTTAGTGATGAAATTAGGGTTCTACATTGTTAAGATTCCTAACTCTTCATCTAATTTCAAAGTTAGGTTACCTAAGGAATCAGGAATCTCATCTAGAAGTTAAAGATCATTTACCTAAGGAATTAAAATTTTATTAGCTTTGATGAATCTTGTTTGTGTTAAGATTGGGAATATGATATGAGATTGTGATCACATGTGATGAATCTTCAATGATATTCGAATCCAACAACGTTTTTACCTTCCATTCGATTTTGTAATTCAATGCATAAATTTGTTTTTGAAAACCAGTAAACATGATGAAGACTAGGGTGTGTGACCCAAACTTCATGTGCATCGCGCATAAGTTTGCAAGCAAAAAATGAAATGAATGTGGTTCGTCTGATTCAATTATTTTAGAGATTGAGGTAAGACTACCAAGGGCTTGTGCTAAAGTGCCTACATCGATACAATTATTTTATTTTATTTTTTCCCTTCTCTCTCTTTTGCAATTTATGATCAAATCTCAGACATTTTTCTCCTTTTCGCCCTTTCACGATAATGTTGTTCCAGAAATCTGATCAGTAGCGATGAAAACTTTGAGCGTGAATCACGAAGAACTTCTGATCCTCTTCCCCCTCCTTTTCCTCGTGGTGGTGGTGGGAGTAGCAGAAAATAAAAAACGGCAACAAAAAATCCAAAGCAATTTGGGAGAACTATGATCAAATGAACAATCTTATACATATTTTGTTTGAAAAGCATATGATTCTTTGATTTTCACCCTAGATTTGTTATTGGCGAACAAACAGTGGTTGGCATTGCTACATCTCTTACAGAAACATAGATGTAACATCCCAATTTTCCATGTGTGTGTGGTAGATAGTGTTATTGCTTTGTTATGCGATTGGGTAGTGTTTTTAGACTATTGAAATGATAAGAAAATGAGATGTTACCATAGGATACCTAGGCATGGTTAAACTCTTAAGTTTTTAAGCTAAAGTCTAGAAAGAATATGGATAATTCAGAAAAAATTCTCTAGTCAAATAATGGTCAACATATTAATGACCTAGATATTAATAATTGAATTTTGATCTAGAAATAGAAATTAGAAACTTGAAACAAAATTAGTAATTAATGTAAGTAAAGTTAGAAATTAAGGTTGATTAATGGTGATTTAGATTCCATAGAATTAGAAAAGGGGTAATTAAGTCATAAGAGTTTAAAATGGAGGGAATTTTCGTAAATGACTATATAACTAGTTTAAAAATAGAATTTTAGTTTAATTAGTTGGTGACTAATTAAAGTGTCTAATTATATGATGTAGAATAATTAAAATAAGTTAGAGTTGTAACACCCTGAAAAATTACAACCTAGACTGATAGAAGAAACTATGTGTCGTGTCATTTGTGCATGCATGAATTTAATTTCAATAGTTATATGTTTTAAATCATAGAATTTCATGATATATATATGGGACTGATTTAGTAAAGCTTGACAGATAAATAAAAATTGTTTGATCTAGATTTCCATCTGTGCAAGAATTGCACTGTGCATTAAGTCACAATGTAATTTTTCTCTGTGAGTGGACTCTGTGCAAGGTTCACTCTAAGTACACATATCCATATAAGGCATGGTTGAGCTCATCGAGAGCACCTTAAGGGCTTTCCAAGCTTCCAATTAGTCATATTAATGGTCATTCAAAGTGTCACCAAGCCTTGTCAATGGAAGCCTACACCATAACTTATTGGCCTTTGTGATGAAGAAAAATCGTTTGGAGCCTTATCCCTTCATTTTGCACGAAATTAAACTTGAGGGAGGGGTGTTCAGTTGTGATTCTTCTTCTTCCCAGTTGGTTCTTTGTGTTCTTGAGAACTTGAGTTACCAAGTTTAGGTAAATGAGCTTCATTCTTCATCCTAGACTTGATTCCTCTTCATTCTCTTGTTCTAGTATCTCTAATTACTTGGAACTGTTATTTGGCTTTACTCATGATGGAAAAATTTGAAGAACATGTATATTCTTCATTCTCCTTCAATATTTCACGAGTTATTCAAGAGGTAAGGGGGTCTCTCCAACTCTTGAATCATATGCTTGTTGTTGAACTTCCTTGAACATGTTGTTGCTTTGAACTTTTTGAGTTTGCCGTCATGTCCTGAAACTGTGTGCTGAGTTGTTTTCCTAGAGTTTTTTATGCCAAAAATGAGTTCTTTGCATGTTAAAACATAGAGTTAGCCTAAAAAATCACCCAAATCGGTGTTTCCTAGCAAAAGTTACAAATAAAACAAGTTTAAGGACCTTTAGTAAAATGAAAAATCTATCACGAATTTGGACTGAAAGTTACAGCAATATGGACTGTTTTTATTAAATTTTTAACCTCAAAAATGAGTTTGTTAGGTTTGAAAATGTAGGGTAGCATATAAGATTTGCGAAAATCAAGCTCCTTGAGCACCGAGAGCGCTAAAAATAAGTTAGAAGCAAAACTGTGAAAACTAAGCACATAGTGATTTTAGACAGTAGATAACTTAACTTTGGAATCTGTGCCTCCATTTAAATCATCTTAGATTTATTTATTTCTTGGAACTGTTGATTTATTTACTCTATATTGTTGAGATAAATGCGAGATCTGATACTGATTTATGTTTTGAAAGTGTGATGATTCTCTACTGATAAAATTACTGAAATGTGTGTCTGTATTTTATTGTTGTAATTATTGAATGACAAGACTGACGAAGTGTGAACTCTAGCAATTATATCTTTGGCATGCAAATTTATTTTCTATTATATATATGTCTGCATATTGTCATTTTTCATCTATACGTATTGTGGTTTGGGTCCGGGGGTGTTCGATCCTCCACAAATTATTTGTTATGTTTGTTTAGATAGCTATAATTACAATCATTATACTGTCCGATTATTTTGTGTGACAAGTGGTTTTATTGCTTAAGGGGCCACGACTAGTTCCCTGAGAGTAATATGTAGGCCTCAGCCTCGTCTTTCTTTCTTGTTTGTTTGTTTGTTTGTATGCATTCGTTGATGCACGTGGCATGAGGGCTATGCATGCAATGTAGCGGCAACAATCAAGAGGATTGGATAGAGATTAAGGAACCATTGGTTCTATTTCCTTCTGTGAAAAGGTGAGGTTACATTAAGGAAATGGATGATGGACAGAAATACATTGGAGTATAGTGGGCAGAGAGGTTTAAGGAACCTAGGGGAATTAGCGAGTGGTGACTACCTGGCATTTGGTATACTCATTTAGCGTGGGTAACTCACAAACCTCACTTTGATACTCCTGACGGGCTCCAAGACTATGGTTTTTGAGTAGGGAGATGAGGGGTTTGTTGGATTAAGGGGGAGTTGAGCAAGGATGATGAAGAAGCTTTAGGATTTTAGCTTTTTACATGCCATTCAATTGAAGACAATTGTAATTTGTTAAGATTGTTTAAGAAGTTTAATTTGAGATCCTTGCATTGCATAAATCATAATCATAATCATGCATACATGTTTTAAGAAAAGATTGAATGATTACATAATGCATGTGGTATGATTCTCTCATGACTTTGTTTTTGAAAAAGCAAATATGTCTGCTTTAATCGATTACTCTGTTTCTGTAATCGATTACATAAGCAAAGGATATTTCAGAAAAGTCATATAGAACACTTTAATCCATTATGATCCAAGTGTAATCGATTACATGGTTCATTTCATACATTAAGCATGTATGTCTTAATCAATTACCACTCTTCTGTAATTAATTACTGAAGCTTATTTTCTAACTGAGTATGTCTGAGCGGAGGACTCACTCCTACAACCAACAAATTTTAGATACTAACGATGTCAAGTACACCAAGGCGTCTACAGGCTCAGTGTAGCTCGCAAAGAGAGCGGGTATGGCCCTGCACCGTAACACGGACTACATGTTACACCTGCCATACTCAAGTCCACGTAGTGCCAGCTAATACACCAGATGCAGCATGCATTGAGTACACACAGTGGAGGTTACAGAGGACCAAGGTGACCATTCGTACATGTCATCCAAAGAGATGGAGGAGTACCAAGAACTACTGAGGCAGTTGGAATCAACATCTGAGGAGGAGAGTGACGATTCTTCTAAGGAAACTTTGTTATTAGTTTTGTACTTCTAGTGTGATAAGTGGGTGCTTTGGTCATAGTTTCTTTACTATTTTGTTGTATTTTGAGAGATATTTTTTTCCACAGACATGTATTTTGTTGCAGTAAGGATAAAAATGTATTGTTTATCATCACACTATTATAGGTTGTATCCATATATTTCTTTGTGACACTACAAGTTTTATTGTATTTATGTATGAAAATTGAATTACTCTACATTTGCATTTATTTTAATTCGATGCAACTATTTAGCATTTTCCAACTCTCACGTTTTGTTTTAAAAAGAAATAGTACAGGGAGATGTTTTTATTATTTATAAGAAGCGATTAAAAAATAAAGAGTGACGCGCAATTTGAAAATAAATTAAATTAAAGCGTTTTCAAGCAATATTTTCGCTTTAAAATTTGAGGTGTTACAACAGACATATCTGGATTTTGTTGTTGATTTATGTATCGATTTTTTTGGATCTAAGTTTTTTTGTGTATCTTAGATTTGAGTTTGAGCGTTATGCGTTATGATTTTATAAAGAAAATGCTTGTTATTATAGATTTGAGTTTAACTAAGTGTTTATTGAGAACATTATTTTTGTTTTGCACGCTCAAATTTGTTTATTAGAATGTGGCCTCGTTTTATGTTCAAATCTATAAGGTGTGTGGCGGTGCATGTTGGCATCACTGCCGTGATGACCATTTATGGGGTAAGAAGTAGGAGAAGTGGGAAAAAGAAAATTAGTTGCATGGCTGGAGTTGTGGGGAAGACAGAGATGGGAAAAGTTACAAATAAAAGGAAAAAAATATATAATATTTTTAATTTAATCTGGTGTAGATACTCTCATAGTAGTCTTAAATTAATCTCAAAAAACTAATCTTAGACGAGCCACATCATTCTTCCTTTTTTTCTCTTAAAGTCTCGCACAGTGTGAAACGAATTGACAACTTGTTGCAACAAATTTTGCTTTAATGAGATTTTTGCTTTGGCTAGAGTTGTTATCGTTGTAGCTAAAATTACCATTTTTCTGATTTTTCAACTTTTTTGCTGTAGCGAATTCCACCTTAACCACAACAAATTTTCCTTTTTAGTTTTGTATTTCTTTAACTTTAGATAACATTACTTGTTAATTCCTTAGATATTACACAAGTCTTTGCAGATACGATACTTAAATACTTGTCATTTTCTTACTACATAAACTAGGTGCACTTGCCTAGATTATGAGTCAACAATATCAGAGCATAAGCTTGAGAAGATAAATATCATAAACACAAATTGTTTGTGCAAGAAAGGCCAAAGTTAGTTGATTGTCATTATTCAACCTCTCTTCTAGTAACTAACTAATCCTCTTCACCACTAAAAATCATAATGGTTTAAGAAGCAAAAAATACTAACAACTAATTAGAAAAATATCAAAAAGACATATGAACTTATTCTAAATATGCAAAAATTATGTTGAAAATAAGAAAATGGAATTAATTAACTATTAATCCCAAAACTAGGTAAACCCCAAAAAAAAGAAAATTCAACCCACATATGCATATAAAGTGTTGGATTTCATTATGCAATAATTTTTTGTCTTTTAAGTTAGCTGAAATTATCTTCAAATTATAAAAATGTAACAATTCTTGGATTGAGTTCAAGATTAGATAAACTTTCTTTATCTTGTAGCTTCTTGACTAATATTTGAAAGCCTTATTTAATTCTTTTAGGTTTAGCTTCTACTCAGTCAAGGGGTCTTCCATTCATGCAAAGGATATTTGAAGTTATTAAACCTTAGTAGATTCATATCAAATAGTCCCTGCCTTTTAGATTCCTGATCTTTTTTCATCAATCTCAAAGAAATACATACATTAGTAGTTCACGTAGTATTTCGAATGGAGAACTACTAATAATTTGATTTACATTTGTCAAAGTTTTCTTGGTCGGGTCATTATACACAACTATATTATGATTACGGGTGTTTGTGGTGTGGTTTGGTGCAATTTTGGCTTTAAATTAATCTTAACCAAAAAAGAAAATTAAGTGCAATATGGTTTGGTTTGGTTTAGATTATTTATGAAATCCGAACCAAACTAAACCATTTTTTGCAGTTTGGTTGGATCCAGTTTTTGTGGTTTGAAAGTTCTGTTAGTGAATATTAAAAAATGCTTAAAAAGTTTGTTATAATTAGACAAAACTTGAATAATAACTAGTTCAACAATCAACGGTATAAATGGTCAATTTTCAACTTGAATAATAATCATTCAACATAAAAGTAATCATTCAACTTAAATAATAAACCATTAAAATTAAAATTAAAAACAATATGTAATACTTGCTCCCAAGTTCCAATAACTAAACTTAAAAAAAATAATAAAAAAACAATATTCATAGCACTTACTTCTAACCATGAAAATTTAGAATAGTTGATATCCAGCAACAAAACAATAATTACAACAATGGTCTTAAACCATTAAAACTTGAAAAGTAGATATCGAACATTGTAGTATCACATAAGCTTAAAGCTACATTGTCGTATACATATATGACTAATATGAGCCTTATATTAAACTAATGAGTATGATTCGATTTTCGCATGCCAAACCGAAAATCGAACCAAATTGTATAGTTTGGAAAAACAAAAACCAAACCAAACTGATGCTCTTCAATTTTTTTGTGGTTTGTGATTTTTTGGGTCGGTTTTCAGTTTTACGTTCAATTTAGTTCGGTTATGAACACCCCTAACTATGATGAAGAAATAGTTGAGATTTCATTTACTATGATCAAGAAGAAATAATTGGACCAAGGTAAAGAAGAAATAATTGGACCAAGGGGGTCTAGCTCTATTGGTTGAGCACGGTGTGAGTGTTATAAACCCCTTGGTGCCGTGTTTAATTCCTACAGATCAACAAAAGAAGAAATGATTGGGATTTCATTTACTAAACACCTCCTAAAACATTATGACAAGACAATTCACATTACAATATAGTTGAAGTCCACAAGAATTTCTCTATAAACTAAGATCTTTGCAAAACCAAGAGTTGCCATTGCCTGAAACACAAGACAAGCTTTAGAGTTCCCCACTAAAACCATTATAAACTTAAATGAGCTGGTTCCCATTAAAAAGACCGGGACTAAGCTTTTCTCTGTATCCTCTGAAAACTCTATACCTACGAAGGTGTTCAAATTGACTGTACACACAAGCTCTCTCCTACATATCTGAAAGCCAACACCACATTTAACTTGAAAACTCTAAGATGAAGGAACAAGACCATAAAGTAACATTTAGAAATGCAATCCATTGCAGCTTCCATATACATATTCAGCCGTCCTATAAGCCATCTTTGTCGGGGTTCTTGTTCGGTATGTTTTGACTGCAGAGATATCACTGATGACTCCTTTTGAGAGACCATTATCAACAATTGAAGAGCGCTGTAAGACAGCATCCAATTGTCCACATGCTGCTCCAATGAACCCTGCATTTGACGTGATCAACAAGCAGCAATTCAGAAGTTACATTTTAAAATCTGAAACTGTTTGTTATCATTTGATAACAAGGAATTTACCAAGAGCCCTTGCTTACTCATTACTAAGCAAAAGTGAGATTAATAAATAAGGACTGCTCATGCAGAAAACTTAGCTTCAGGAATGCAAGTTTAATACTTGGGTATGAAAATGTCAACCACCCCAAATTTAGATGTGTAATTCCATCTAAAAATTCATAGATAGCTAGTATAAAGCATAACACACTTTAATAACTGTTACATCAGCCACTATATTTTGTTCTTTCTTGTTTGTTTTTGTTACTATCATAGTTATAAGGTTGGTTGGGTAGTAAAAGGCAAAGGGAGGGACGGAAAGGTTGTGGGTTTAATTCCTCCTGCTAACAAAAAACTAACAATTAACAACTAATATTTGTCGATAAAAAAAACTACCATGTGATCAAAATTGTGCTGTAGGTGTTTCATATAGTAAGAAACAAGTATCACATAAATAGGATAAGGCAAGGTATAGGCATTTGTATACCTGAAATACAATTCAAAGAAATGGTTAGTGTACCATACCATGCCCAGTAATTGCATCGCCTTGACTTAAAAATGCATCTAAAACATTATATGGACAAAGCAGGCTTTTGTGTTTTTTATGATATGGCTAGTGAAATTGAAGTGGAAGAAAAATGTAGAGGAAAGTGCATATGGATAAGCCAGAAAAATGAGTTGCATCCATGCATAAAAATCAATCAGCTATTGTGTTCCTTGTCTTGTTAAAATAACTGGTAGAGTTCAAAATTTGTATCTTGATCCCGATGAACTTCAGAATTGGTTAGTAAACTTTGCAATATATGTTAGCATTTAAAAGGTTAGAAAGTAAAACGGATCTTCCTATGCACCTTCTAGGTTACAATCAATAATGAAATTCAGTTTTGGAAAAATAAAATCGCATCTAGCTACAACCCTATGTTTCTAATGGAAAGCATACAACAATGAAGTACCTAAGAACATTGAAGTTTGGGGATCATATACTACAAAGAAAATCAATTAAGTCAACTTGGACATATAATGCAGACATGTATCGGAGAAGTACCTAAGAACAAAGGAGAAGGTTTTCCTGGTCTTGATTTAAATTCAGGATGGAATTGAGCACCGATAAAATAAGGATGGTTAGGTAGTTCAATAATCTGTAGCATGAAGAAAACAAACATCTTATAAGCACAGCATATGCACATAAATAAGTCAAAAAGTCATACTCTTATGAGAATGTTCATACCTCCATGCGTTGACCTGTTTCATCCTTTCCAGTAAAAGAAAGACCAGCATTTTCAAGGCACGCTACTAAATCCGGATTCACCTGCATATGACAAGATCATTTTCTGTTCTACTCACATTCACGAAATAATTTTTACATCACAATGCAATACCTCATATCTATGACGATGTCTCTCATCAATGAAGCTTTTGCAGCCATATCTAAGAAGGGTCAAAGGGTTAGAAACCTAATAAATGTCACCAGTTTAGCCAAACTATATAGTAAGTCTTTTTATAGTGCAGTCATACTATACATATATTACTCTCATTCATATTGTCCTGCATAAACACAAAATATATCTTAAAAAAATGGAATGCAGTAATACTTACAATTTTGCAGATTTGCATTCCTTGGTCTGGAAATATGTCCTCCTAGATCCAAGGCGCATGGTGCCTCCCATATGTGTTTTTGATCCCTATAGCAAAAATTCCAAACAAATCAAAAGTAAGCAAAAGTACACCTTCTTTAATCTATTTTCTTAGCATTAGAATAAGATAAAACAAATAGACACCTCAGGCATAAATATGATGTATGGACTTTTGGTATGGGGCTCAAATTCAGTGCTGTTAGCATCCTGTACACCAAGAACAGATCGTGCAAACTCTACAACAGCAATCTGCATTCCAAGACAAATGCCAAGGAATGGAATCCTGTTTTCACGGGCATATTTAGCTGCAAAAATTTTTCCTTGCACTCCTCTATCTCCAAACCCTCCAGGAACAAGAACACCATCTGCACCCTGTAGGCAAAGATTAGTTAGATAACAAAACTGAGGAAGTTCTCAAACCAAAATGAAGGAAATTGATAATATAACAACTGGTTAATTTCATGACTGTGAATGAAACCTTTAATAACTTCCATGCTGCCTTATAAGCATCAGGATTCTGCAACATTGAACAATAACATATAAATGAAATTGAAATTGCTATTATGAACGATAATAAATAAACATGCTTGTAATATAATTAATTATTCATAATTGATGTTACCTCTTTTGCAGTTGCACTTTCAAGGTTGCTAGCCGGAATCCAGTCCACAACAAGTTTCTTTTGGCAATCAACAGAAGCATGCAGTAAGGCCTGAAGTCAATAATTTAGGGTAAATTAGCAAGCTTATACCAGTATAACTCTCATCAACTATTACACCATTTAATAACTTTATAAAAAATGAAAATTTTATTTATCTAATTGTTGAATTATAATTTTATATTATCTTAATTGTTTGTGCCAGAGGAAAGAAAAATATGTCTTTCTATTCTTTAAAAGATCTTGAAACTAAAATAGTAACACAGCCATGAAGTTGAAGCTAACTCCACCTTTAGAACGGAGAGGTAGGAATCTGAAAGGCACGTATATTTCCCCACTAAGGCTATACGAACCTGCCATTTAAAAGAAATAAAAATATAACTATTGCCAACAATCATGGATAATATAGAAGATTAGCTTTGGAGTAGAAACCCACTGATTCATGAAGCAAATCACTAGATTCAGCTCTGCAAGTCCATTCCTCTAAATTAGGCTCTTTAGCTACACTGTATATATACAAAAAACTGCTACTTAAGATTTCCAAAAGGACCATAAAGGATTGAAACTTCTTTATATCCATTGAAGTCCAATCCGGGAAATAGAACAAATATTTGAGTTTGTCAGACTAACCCATGAAGGTTCAGCACTTTAAACATTGCTTCATGTGCCTTCTGATCCTATAGACCAGAAGAAGATAATTTGTGAGAAATGGTACCTACAGATGTATGATGATTTGAAGGTCACCACTTTTAGAGGAAGACTTACTCTTAAAAGCAAAGGAATGTGCCAGATGTTGGGAACATCATAAAGGGTAACAATGTTTTCTGCCTGCAAACATGCAACTTCAGTAGAGAAAACTCTTGCAAAGTAGACAAACCATTTGAAGTCATATATATATTCATCAAAATCCTTATCCTTAAAAACGCATACCGGAATTAGGCAAAATTGAGAGAGTTTCCCCTTTGCATTCTCATCCAGTACCTGAAAAAAACTGACTGTTAGAAACTTAAAAATGTTTACAGTTAATATCAGTGTGAATGCAGGTATGCACTTGTGTTCTTTTTGTGCATCATAGTATATGCTTGTGCCTTGTGTGTACTCTAGGATCTGGATTCCCTACGGTCAGACTTTTCATGCAATGAACCACATAGTGAATTAGAGCTGCAGATGAAAATCGGATAGCTCAGAGTTTGTCCTAGTAAATTGGAGCATTCAAGATGTGAGTAATCGGATCTTCATGGTTCCCTGACTACAATGAACTCATATGCACCAAATCTTGTTCCATGTGCACATTTGTACAACTTTTGTAAAATCCTCTAATACTAAAGTTCGACTACTTTCTCTTAACCAAAAAAAAAAAAAACATTATGCTTTGTGTGTTTCCCTATAGTCAGATTTTTTCATGCCAGGGTATTGGAACCATCGGATGAAAATTGGACAGCTCAGATTTTATCTCAGTAAATTTGGAGCATTTGAGATGTGAATCGTCTGATCTTCATCCAACGATTCCAATTCTCTAACTATATAAATTCATGTGCACTCAATCTGATTCCATGTATAAAAGAGAGAGAGAGAGAGCACCATAGTGCTGCGGCATGCTAAGATATGTGGAGTCAGCCCTTGGCCACGCAGTGCACGAACACTATGCTGGGTTGGTTTTGTTTTCTGAACAAAAATCAACCAATTTCCCAAGTTAGATGAAACTGAATAATTTTCTACATGGATCTCAGAACTGTGAGACATTTACCTGTTCACCAACAACATTCAAAACAGGAACAAGGCTGACATGAACTAAGCAAAAGTTGCCAGCACCTGCAAAATGAGCATTATGTCACCCAAATGAGGATTTACAATACTCACACACACAGTGTTCAACCAACCAAGCTAGACCCCCTTAATACAAAAATACCTATTTATAATTTATAATACCTCACAACATATCCACCAAAAACACCCCTTTGTGGAAAAAAAAAAAAAAAAAAAAACAGAAGTATCATCCCCACTCACCTACTCTGTATGAGAATTGTCCTAATGCCTGAATAAATGGCATGGACTCAATATCTCCTGCATCCATAAATGGTTATTATAAATAAATTAATAAATTAATTAATTTACATAAAAAGATGGAAACAATTGAGTGAAGAATGTTTTCAACAGTGTACCTATGGTTCCACCTAATTCTATGACACACACATCAGCTGGACCGGTCTTTCCATCTACCGGTATGTGGGCCACTCTTTCAATCCAATCTTGAATAGCATCAGTGATATGAGGGACAACCTAAAGATGATGAAAACACCATAATAATAAGAAGAATAATAATTAATATTAGGACCAACTTGAAAAAAAAATGAAAAACTTGATTTATAAATTAATTATCATCACAATAAAAAAACATAGTAAAAATTGGTTTTAAGGCAGACCTGAACAGTTTTTCCCAAATAGTCTCCTCTCCTCTCTTTGTCAATGACAGACTGTCATGAAAAAAAGGAAAAACAAAAGAAAAGTAAAGTAATGTTTGGTGAAAATTTTTGTAATCGTCTTCAAAATCTTCATAAATCATAAGTCTAAACATATACATAAACAACTTGCCTGGTAAATCTTCCCAGTAGTTATGTTATTATCACGGGTCAACTTGATGTCCATAAAACGCTCATAGTTTCCAAGATCCAGGTCCACCTTTGAACAGAAAGAGGGGTCAGGTTTCTAATTATTTTGTAAGACAACTTTCTTTTGATAAAAAAATTTGCCAACTTTCTTATGTGGAAATTGGATAAAGTTGGCACCATACTTTTTTTTTTCTTCTCTCATTTTTTCCTTGAAATAACTTACTTTGTTTCTTTCGTTTTTTACTTTTTTGGGGCATGTCCTTAACATGAAAAATGGATGATGAATTAGTGAATCTGAGAAAAGTTGTGTACCTCACCACCATCATCCAACACAAACACTTCTCCATGCTCAAGGGGGGACATTGTTCCAGCATCTGTGTTTAAGTAAGGATCTAAATTGCAAAGGAACCAGAATTAGAATGCAACAACAACCCTTCAATGGAAAAATAAAAGGACTAACAGTTCTTGCTTAGATTCAAGTTCTTAAATAACGGTCAGCAACCGCTATTTCAGTTGCAACGTCTAGGTTTATAGCTACATTTGTTGCAATTGCCCACAATATCATGGGTCGTGACAAAACCGCAACAGCAAACATAACTTAATTCTTGCTTACATGATTTAAGTAGTGTTTGCACTTTTTTTTTGGTGAAGTAGGATACCCTCAGCGGAAAGCCAAGGAATAATCGGATTCATTTATGGGATCAGAAAGCAATTTTAACAAAAAGAATATGGGGTGTCTTGATTAGAAAAATAAAATAAAAAGAGAACAAAAAAGAAAGAAGGAACCTGAGAAGAAGACAGAAAATCTTGACAAGAAAAAACTGGGAGAGACTATTAAAAGTGTGGTGGATAAAAAAGTATGCATGCTTTATCCATTTATCTTTTAAAAAAGAAAAAACAAAGAAAATGAAGAAAAAGATACCAATTTTAATGGCAGTAACTCTAAGTCCACAAGCTTTGAGAAGCAAACCAATACTACTCGCAGTAACACCTTTGCCAAGGCCACTAACAACTCCACCAGTCACCACCACGTACTTCATTTTTTTTTTTTCTTCTCTATGCCTTCTTTGTTTTCCTCACTCTCTTCAATGACAAACAGATAAGAACAACCTTTTCACACAATACTGGAAAATGGTTTCTTATGTTCTAGTTTTAGTTTTTGGTTTGTTTTTTACACTCTTCTAAGAGAGAGCACAAACAACACAGAATCTGTGTTTGCACCGAAAATATGCAGAGTTTGAAGAAACAGGAGGGAAAGTAGAAGAAGGTAATGGCAACCAATGCTACGCATTGGTTTGCTTTATATACTAAGTGTTCTGGTTCTGATTCCAAGGATGAGACATAAAAGAGATGGGAGAGAGAGAGAGAGAGAGAGAGAGAGAGAGAAATTAACGGAAAACAAAATTGATCCGAAAAATAAAAAATAAAAAATTGCATTTATTCAGTTTGACCGAAAAGATAATAAAATATGAACCTCATTTATATGTGAAAACAGTTTATAGTTGTTTTTTTTTTTTTAATGAGCTATTTTTTATTTTACAATGGTAATATAGTTTGGATTTTGATTTTTTTTTCCATAAAATGAATATGCTTGTTTAAAGTAAAGTAAAAGTTAAATATTGTTTGTGTTGAATTTTAATATAAATCAGTAAGTTATATCATTAATATATTTTTAAAGATAATTTTTAGTTATAATTTGTGAACGTATTCATGTTAAAAATAAGTGTGCTTAATGTACATAATAATATATTAGTGATTTATGTTAATAAAACATATTTAATTGAAGCATCGATTCAAAAATATATTTAAAAAAATGTATTTTTTTTTACAAAAGTATTAGGGAAAATAAATCTAATTATTTATATTTTTTGTTGAAAAAAATTAACTATAACTAGTTATTTATTATTTATTCAGAAAAAATATTTATTATTTAATTAATTTGACTAGTAACAATAAAAAATTAAATTTACCCCATTTAAATTCAAGTGTTTTAATTATGAACAATTGAGTTTATAATTTTTCATCCCTGTAAAAATGCATTTTTATTTGAGAAATTATTTTTATGCAATAAGGTCATATAATTAGTTTTACAGTATAATTGTAAGACAAATAGAAAAAACTGAAAGAAGATAAATATATAGTATGATATACGAAAAGGGCTAAACTACAACTGTCTGTAACACCCCGTGTGCACCCGGCGTATTAACATTATATAATATCAGAGTAACGCAGCATATATGGAAAAGAACAGTAAATGAAGCATAAATTCAATATAATATACATATATGGTGAACCTGTTTGTGTACAAAATACGTGCTTTTCCTTAATATTCAGATATACATCAAAAGCCCACGTATAGGCAAACATCAATAAAACTCGAGCTAACAAGCTCGGTCATCTAGACCTAGGGTTCTTCATCAGCCTCTATCCCATCTCAGGCCTCTTGTCCTGGGATTTCTCTGCTAACCATGTGTCGTCTCCTGCAACATAAGCCCCAAACAGGGGTGAGATTATCATCTCAGCAAGCTCAGGGTCCTGGGAGGTCATCTCCATCACCCTGAGTGCATGTCAAATCACATTTCGGCCTAACCATGGCCATCACATCACAACTATCAGTATACATCGCTAAATATCATACAAGCACAATAATCATTTAATTCCTGAGGAGGATCATCCATAAATGGGCTCTCCACTCTCTCAGGTCTATCACATATGCAGTGCTTGAGAAGGATCATCCGTTAAGGGCTCTCTACTTACTCAGGACTTTAATCCACTGCCTGAGGAGGATCATCCATAAATGGGCTCTCCACACTCTCAGGGCTTATGTGTACATTCTACTGGCCAGAGAATTAACATACAACCACTATCCAAGTCATAATCATAATCAAAATTCAGGCATCACAATCTTACAATCATATCAAGCTATCACCCAATTTGGGTGTAATGCACACAAGTAGGGGAAATGTTTCCCCAGAACACTGAGCTTACCTGGTCTCAGCTCAAAACTAGTTCTCTGAGTCTCTTGGCGTCCTTCGCCAATGATATGAGTCTCACGCCCTACAGTAGGCATGAAATAACCAATCAGATACAGTATTCAATCGTTCATAGGGAAGGAAACATCCTTCCTTTCCTAATCAATATATGTCTTCTAACTTATGGTTTATCTTAGCCCAGCTTCTACTAAGTCATACATTGACCCTCAGTGATGTGTCTCAGCCTCACCAAGGCCTCAGAGTTCCTTTAGAACTCTGTACAGATCCAATCAAAGCTGTTCTGGAATTAAGAACTCACATTGACTCAACTCAGCCAAAACACATATATAATCACGTTTTCACCGATTATTTGGCCTTATGAATAACTTTTGTAAAAATACTTAAGTTAATTTAGGCCATAACATTACTCATTCACACACACTTCTCCCTTCCCAGAGCCAAACTCAAACTTCATCACAATTCCAGTTTCAACATGTCATATGGCTCAGAACAACCTCCTGACTACATCTCCCTAAAGAACCTAAGTCTAATTCCAGCCCTATCAATACTTGGTTACTATTCATCCAATCCCCATTTCACAAATTAAACGGTTAAAACAGAGGTTTCTTACCTCAATTCCAACAAGAAGAGCTGGAGAAGTGTTTCTCCTAGCGTTGATGCCCTTGAACTACTTCCTTTATCTTCTTAGAGCTCAGCTCTTTCCCTTTACACTCAAGGAATGGGTTCTCCTCACAATTCTCACAACAAAGCTGGAATTTTGGCTTCCAATTGGTTCTAATCTAGTTTAGAGGTGATTAGAAGGTGTTTTAATGACTTATAATGGAGGTATGAAGCTTTTAAGGTGCTCTAATGGCTGCCTGGGTCAAGCAGGAAGAGGAACAGCGGTTTTTTTCTGGAAAAATCGCGATTTGGCCTTTTATAGGTAGCCTCACCGACATGCGGCGCCCATGGCGCCACTTTGGCGCTCTTGGCGCCACTTTCCAGTGCCTCTGGCGCCACTTTGGCGCTCTTAGCGCCACTTTTCAGTGCATCTGGCGCCCTTGGTGCCACTTTGGCGCTCCTGGCGCCAGTTTCCAGCATCTGTGGCGCTCTTGGCGCCACTCTGGCGTTCTTGGCGCCAACTTCCAGCACCTGTGGCGCTCTTGGCGCCACTCTAGCGCCAGACTCTGTCGCTAAAATCTGTTGCTAAATCCGTCGCTAATCCGTCGCTAATTCCGTCACTAAGGCTTTTGCGACAGAATTTTATAAATTTAAATTTTTTATTTCTTTTACTCCTTTTTATATAAAAAAAAAACCCTAGGCTATTATATTGTCCTTCGTCATATTCTTATAAATTTTTAATTTAGTTTTTTATGTTTCAAAATTGGATCAAATTGGTTTCTTTTTCATCAGTTTAAATCAACGTTGTTAATGCTTTTAACTGTTAAAATTCATCATAAAAGGAATACATACTAGTTTGAACATGTTTCCACATACGTAATTAACATGGTGGTGGTTTTTAACTATCACAATAATATTTTAAAAGTAAAAACCCCTTAGGAAAGAACTTTAAATTTTTTGTGCTCAAATTTTTCTATACCGATCAATATATCTTAAATTTGATCAAGGGTTACTCTAGATTGATGCATTCCAATCAAAAGGCCCTAAATTTTGTACCAAATGATGCCTAGATCAAATGAATTGACCATATTATGTTAAACCTAAAAAAGGGTTTCTCCAACCCAAGAATAATTTTTTCATATGTTATTTGCATGAGATCTAGAGCGGGGACTTGAATCCCTCAATGAATTGCAAAAAATGTCCTCTCAAATCATAGATTAAAACAAATTGAATGTCTTAAAATTTATGACATGAATATATTTTATTCTCACACATGCTACAACGAAATCATTTGAATTTTTACTATATATTGATCCAAACACATAGGACAACAAAATCCCTCAATCAATTTTAAGATGTATAATATCATATGAAAGAAATTGACCATGACAATTTTAAAGTTCGTTGCAAATTATTTTTTAATTTTTATAATATTATTATGACAGTTAAAAATTATCACCAAGTGTTGTTAAAAAAATATACGGTAATTATGTACACAGAAATTCAGGCAAGAATTTATTTTGTAATCATTTTTAAATGTCATTATGCTAAAATTATTAACATTTATTTTAGATGGATGAAAGAACGAAATTAATCCAAATTTAAAATATAAAGGACAAAATTAAAAGTGTTTTTAAAAGACAAGAGACCACTAAATCTAAAAAATAAAATAAAAGGTCAAATGTATAATTTAAAACAAAATAGAAACAAAGTAGCATTGTGCATATAGTGTTAAATAAAAGTAGTATGTATAACAAAATTCTTTTCATTTCACTTTAGATTTTTGCTAAAGTAAAAATTATTCGTTCAGAACATAGATACTGCGTGCTCTGCTGGTGACAACCTCATAGTCTTTTATTTCTTTCTTTCCTTATAATTTACGCATATGTGTTATATCTTTATTATGATTACCGAATTCTACATCTATCAATGTCAGATATTGTACAACCTTTTCTATGAATTTTAGCTTTCTTTATATCTTATTTTCAAAAGTTTTATGTGCGGATGAATATTGATAAAATTAATTTTGGTTAAAATTGATTTTTAAGTTATGTAATTTATGTTTAAATATTTTATTATAAAATTAAGCTAAGATTCAATACAAATTTTGGATTAACACAGAAATTACTCAAAATTGTTTGATCCAAAATTAATTCTGAATTATTTTTTTCATACATGAGCTAGGTATATGAACAACTTCCCTTCTCTATTTTAACATGCGAAGTGTAAATTCTTACTATTTTAGAGAGTAAATTACATGGATTCATTCTTTATAGATCTCATCCAATGCATTATTTATTAATTCTTAATGGATTTTTATTTCTTGTTAAAAGGGGGGTCTTCAAATTTTAAATACATATATGCATAATATTTTCAAATGATTATTGTTCTTGTATTATTATTTTATACTGGTGAAAATAATATTATTTAATTTAATAATAATAAAAATAATCCATTTAGTCACATCGTCGTGTCAGCTCCATGTAGGAAATTAGGAACGAGAAAAAGAAACCTTTGAATCCTGCGACATACTGGCTAACACGGTTGGCGTGGGGGCGGCAGCAAGGTTGGTAGGCCAAATTACTGGTCATTTGTAAAAAGACAAATACTAATTAGTGTCTAAAGATATTAAATAAGAAAATAAAAATATTTTTAATTAGAATGTGTAGAAAAATTATATTTTTAATGTATAATCTTTTTTAATCAAATAATTAGATACAAATAATTAATATATTAAAATTAAGATTGACTCATTCATATATTATTTGGATTTGATTCTTGGTGAAAATATTTTTTATTCAAATTTACTTATTTTTCAATCAAATTTTGTATTAATAACGATCTCTCTTTCCTCTAAGGGTTAGGAAAAAATTATAATCCTTTTTCTCATCTTTAAATGCATTTTCATATAATTTTTCATAAAACTTCCTCATCTAAGTTACTAATTAGCAAGACTTTTGTAAAAGTTTAGGAACATATAACATTCCATTTTATCCAATTTCATCTATTAAAATTAGAATGAGACCTAAACTTTTGATTTACTGTTTTTTATGATTTTTATTTAAATTAATAAATAATAAATGTAATAATAGTACAAAGGTATTTTTATAAAATTTGTGATACATATATACTGAGTATGATTTTTTTTACACAAGAACACATCTTATTAAATTCTATTTAATAACTTAAAAAATTAAATTCTATTCAAAAACCTTTATCATAAATTTTCACAAAAAGAATTTTCAAACGCATAGATGCTAACTATAAATTCTTATTTATTAGTTACTTACAAATATTTAGCCTTTGGCTAATAATATTATTTTGATTTTTTTTCGCTTTTAGATTCTAATATTGCGTCTTGGTGGCCCTAAAAAGACCAACGATGTTTAAGATGAGATTAATTGAAGTTGCCGACACCAAAACGGCTAAAAAAATTAAAATGGAATTCACATTTAATATTTTTAAGGAATGTCGTGAATTATTAGATAAATTATTATTTGTAATGAAGAGACTATGAACAAATTTCGTGTTGGAGCATACAAGCTGTAATTATTATTTTTTGGTACATATACAAGCTGTCATTATACTGTATTAGAATACACGTTACTCTTGTAAAAAAAACATATACGTTACTTTTTTATTTATTTTTCAAAAATAATTAAACATATTAAATTCTCAATTAACTATCCATTTGTTAATTTATTTAGGATAACATAAGTTTTTTGGTCTCTCTAAAAAAAACTCAAATTCAGTTTTAGTCCTCCAAAGATTTTGTCCAATTTTTCTTCGACTAATTTAAATATATTTCACTTTTTATTCTCAAAGTAT
The DNA here is from genome assembly GCA_007407185.1 of Glycine tomentella. Classification (NCBI taxonomy): domain Eukaryota; kingdom Viridiplantae; phylum Streptophyta; class Magnoliopsida; order Fabales; family Fabaceae; genus Glycine; species Glycine tomentella. The sequence goes on from PYAF01002298.1 coordinate 111,105, forward strand.
ATTTTTGCTGATTTGTAACCGACATTAAATATTAATTATAACCACTTTGAAGATCAAAAGTAAAGTATTTATAACTTTAAAAAAGAACAATTTTTTAAGGTAATAAAATAAAATATTTTTTTTTTAAAAGGAACTAACAACATATTTTACTCATTTATTTAACATCATACAATGTAAAAAGTTATTTTAGTTGATAACAGATTAAAATTATATTATTTTTATACTAAAGTATTTAAAAGTTATAATAGTGGAAACTAATAAACACTGTTTCAAGAAAAAAGAAAAAGTTTATTAGCAATTAATAATACTTAATAAATACTTATGACCATTAATTATAACCACTAATTAAGATAGAAATATATGTTTTTTTTTATCTTGAGTCAGAAATCACATAAGTTTCTTAATCTATTAAGTCATAGATTAATCATGTTTGTGGTGTGGTAGTTGTTGACGACCCCAAAGAAATTTTACACATAAAAAGAATTAAATATAAAATTTTCCATTAAATAGATATTTTCCAACATATGAACACAATATAGCCTTACACTATTATGACAATTATATTAGATCATATAAAAATCTATTAATGTCAAGAACTCTTCTTCTTAAAAAACAATTTGTCTAGTAATAATATTTTAAGGTCAACCACCGTTAAAGTTAGTTCATAAATATTTTTTTTTTTAAGTATTCAATAAAAGAACTTAAAAAGAACAATGTTTAATTTCACTACCAATTACATCAACAAGAATAATACTTTAATCTTTTGTTGAGTTTAAAAACTCTACCTATTAGAGTCATGATCAAGTTGGTCAATCCTATAAAGATAAAAATGAAATGATACATAGACAAGTTTCTTATGAATTTTGGGATACTCTTTTATTTAATTAATTTATTTTATTAATTAATATTAAAAGATTCTACATTCGAAGGAGAGTAAACTGCTCAAAAACTTTATTTTTCATTTATTTTGTCTTCATTGAAAATTGGATAAATAATTAAGAAAAAAAAAGTCTCATTAAAGTCATGGATTTACCAATTTATCCACACAATCCACTTCACGCCTAAGGCACTCACAACTTTTAAAATTGTGTACCTTTTTCTATCATACGGCCTGATCAAACTCCTTACTCGTGACATTTCGTGTTAACCAAGTGGCCTCGGTAACTCAAGAAGGGTGAGTTGAGTTACTATGAAAATCGTTTGTGACCAATTTTTAATCTCAAAGGAATTGAATATATCTAATCTATAAGTATATATATTCAATTCTACTTTGACCTAATGAGAAAGATAATACTTGTTAAAATCCTAGAATTGTTTTAGTATTATCCTACTTTTATCCTAACCCTAAGTCTATCACATATAAGTTATTAAATCTTTTAAAGTATGGCGATAAATACAATTAAAGAGATAAGAGTTAGAAGATAGTGCACCAGTGATTTGCACATTGGTTCGGTTAACCCGACCTACATCTGGTATTCAAAATGCTACTTGAGATTTTCCACTAAGTATAGCAATTGCAAAGGCAGAGTTGATTATGTGTGCACCTTCATCAACCTTACTAGGATACACTTCTTGGAACCTACACCTAGCCATTGAGTCAATGAATACAGAGACTGAGCTTATTATGCCTGCACCTTCGTCAACCTCACAAGGACACCCCTTTTCTGGACCTTAGATTCAACCCCCTAGGGATCATACACCCTAGTGAATTAGACAAAGAAACTACAAACAAATTATGCGGCTTCGACAATCTAATTAGGACACCTTACTTTTTGTTGTGCTTAAGACATAATAGGAAAGTGAATATAGTCTAATTGTAGAAAGAAACAATAAGTATTGACTTATCATATCCACATAAACTATGTGCTACATAAAGGAAATTAGTTGTCAATTCATTGTGGCGAATGTGTTAAGTTTTAGTTTATAAAAATAAAAGGTTTCTTTGTAGCAAGGCGTCAATTCACTATAACGAAACTAATTCATTTTTGGTTTTGAAAGAAGATTATGGAGCGAAAATATGTTCAAGCAGAGAAAAGTGTTGTTGAGGTGAAATTCATAGAATTCTTCATATAAAACTCATTCTAATCAATCTCCTAGTTCAATGCAACCAAGATCCAAACTACTGTAACAAATCCTAATTCCTTTGTGACCAATCCTTGAGTTCCAAGCCAAATCCCTAATTCCTTAGGTGATTTAGACCTAGAAACACAAAGCATGATCAATGAATATCTACATATGCAAGTATTTGATTAATTTTTACATCAAAGCCTTGCACAATTTCAATTCAAAATTAGGATTTGAAGTTGTTTCCACACAATCCAAATCCCTAAAAGCTAAATTGATAACTACTAACATGCATCTTAGCATAGAATTGAAATAGGATCACATTAAATACCATTATTGATCAGAAAACATAAATTACATACTTTAATTCTACTTCAATCACTCAACAACTATGAAATTTAGCTCATTTGGATAATGAAGGGTCCACCAAGTAGAACCTCAAGAGAGATTAATAATGGAGGAAAAGAGAGAAAAGATAGAAAGAGAGTTAAAGATTCTATTTTTAAAATTCACAAATGAATCATACATTTTTTCAAATGTTACAAGCTCTTTATATAGCTAAGATTTCATTCTTTTTTTGTGCCTTAGAGGATTTTCGTTGCATCGACATTGCATTTATTTGCACTTCATCTTCATGTTTTCTAGCCTTGGTCACTAGGGCGAATGGATGACTCACTATGATGAGTTTGTCTTAACTCCAAGATCTTCAGCTTTGTAGATTTGTTGTGATGAAGTGCAACTTCATTGAGGCAAATCTCTTGTTAGAGCTGGACAGACCAACATGTTATATTTGGACTATCCAAAAATACCCATAGTTTGGATGATAACAAAAATATAAATTATTGATAGACTAATAATTTATGTGAAGTTAAACATGACATACATGAAATAAACTCATACGGTAAAAATCTCTATTCTTATGTTTTTACAAGTTATCATCCAATTGACTAATGGAACTTGTTTTATTAATAATATTATCCAGCGTCCAATGTAATATTTTAAATAACAATGGTTTTGTGAAAATCAATACTTATGTACTAAGTGTCTTTACGCATCCAAAAGGACATAACTAACTTACACAATGATTTATATCCAGTTAGTTAATTTCCAATCAACCTTGCTTGCACGTGAAATCATCTCGAGGATGATTTGCTGATGCTACATTTATATTTTCCCTCTTGATTTATAACTATGATGTTATTCTAACATTTGAATTTCAAGTGCACAAAGGCAGAGACAAAGAGAATGTCATCAATGACAATATCAATCATACAAGTAGTGGATCAAAGAGCTACAAAAATCAATGTACCTTTGTCCCTTCTCTCTCCTCAACAAGCTGCCACATGGTAGCAGAGACAAGCTGCAACAGTAAAATTATTTGAGGAAGGCCTTGATCCCACAATGGATAGTTTCTTGAAGCCTATAAAACAAACCTCCAGCAACAACACAAATCATGAGAATTCATTCATATTTTATAAGGGTTGAGACTCTATTGAAAAAGTGTTGGACGCTCAAATATACAAAACTTCAAAAGTTTCATCCTTTGCTTAACAAAGTTATCAATTGAATTTGAACTTATTTGTATATCCTCTCTTTGAGAGTTGTGAATATTGTATTCAATCAAACTATTGTTTGTAAAACCAGGAGTGGCTTAGTGATCAAATAATACTTGGGTTTTCTTAATCTCAGGAGGAGATTAATGGTAAGCAAGAAGTAACATAGAGAATACTTGTTGTAGTCAGGAATGATAGAGTAAAAACTTGTTTGTAATCAGTTTAATTAATTGAACCCTTTACAGTTTTGTAAAAGAGAACTAGACATACCTCAGGTTGAGTGAACTAGTATAAACATTGTCCTTTTACTCTAACTTCTGTTATAACTTGATTATATTTAGTTGCTTCTATCTTAGTCTTATCACCTGTAAATATAAAGATCTTTACTATGGATGAAAATGAAGACATACAAAATATGTTTGGACAATTTTAGACCATACTAAATGAATTCAGAGGTTTGGTAAATCTTATGATAATTATGATCATATTGACAAAAGTTTAAGAAGTTTTCCTAGACAATGAAGACCACAAGTAACCACGCTAAGAGCATCTAAAAACCCAGAAAACCTATTTATCGAAGAACTCATTGGTATTCTCAAAGTTCATGAATTTGAACTTCAACAAGATAATGAGGGTAAGAAAGGGAAACCATTGGCACTTAGCGTCTAGAAGACTGATAACGACTGTCGAATCGCTACGAAACAAATAAATATAAGATAATTTTGTAACACATGATTAATCTAGATCGACTCAAAGTTAGGGGTTTATCAGACAGTTTGCAGACAATGAACAAAAATTGCAGAAACATAAACAAGAATTGAAGAAAAATGCAGAAAATCACAGGATTGAAAAAGATGTTGTAAAATAGATTTAAGAATATCAATCCAGTTCACCAAACCAAGAAATAAAATAATCATAGTTCTCAGATAATGATCATATTATGAAGGTTCATTCAATATCATTAGAAGCAGTTCAATCGAATTAACTCCTAAATTAATTGAAATCATAAACTGGATTGAAATATCATCCAAACAATCTATGATTAAAATTCAAAATTAGGAAATAAATCTATAAAATAATTTGTTTTCAATCCTAAACATATTCGTAATCATGAAAATCAAAAAGAGTAATGAAGAAGAAGATGAACATTCATACATAAATTAAAATACCAAACCAGAACTCAAATTCTCCTTGTTTGAACTGGATCCTTGGATTGATTGATTGTTTAGCCTTCCATGATCATTATCAGTTGAAGAGCCATGAAATTTGTTTAAGAAAATAGAAGAACAAAGATGAAAGGAAGAAGAAAAATAAAGAACAATTGACAGAAAAAGAGAAAAAATATTTTAATTCTGAAAACTTGCACAAGAAGCTAGAAATTCTATTTTTGTTATGTCATCAAATAACTCCTAGGTACACTAGTATACAATGATTGAATAGAATGAAGGGATAGGATCTGATTAGGTCCATCTAAACTAACTAATTATGCTAATTACATCAATCAAAATCCAAACTCGCTGCCCAAAACTCAAGTGCAGAGATTTTGACTTTCATGCGTAATTTGACCCTCAAACCGGTAGAATTAACCCATGCTTATCTTTGATACAATTGTAGATCTTTTCCTTATCTTTCAAGGGACTACTCATATGCTCCATTTGGAGTTCTGTAAAATCCTATAGGTAGTACACAAGGAAGATAGGTCAAGTAAGCACAAAATCTGAAAATAAGCAACAATTATCAATTAAGCCCAATTATTTGCCTAAGACAAAAACTGAGTTAAAGTGAGAAAATAAGAATCTAAGAGAAGTCAAATAAGCTAAGAATAATAGAAAAATACTATACTAAAAACGTTCAATCAAAGACCAAGAAACCTTCATCGTCCAAAAGCTCCTCATCCAAATCATTGTCCAAAGCACTATCAAAAGCACTAAGTATGGATAATTCCTCTGATGATGAATATGAAGACGAAGAAAATGAAAAAGGTAATGAATTTTCATTCATATAAAGGAAAATCAGAATGATATGGAGAAACAACAATGGATCCATATGATAGAACTCATCCAAAAGATTCTTCAAAGAAAAAAGGGACAATGAGAAGAGTCCAATCATTTGCTATAAATGCAAGGAACCTGGACACTTCAAATATGAATTCCCAAAAATAGAAAAGACCAAAGACAACAAGAATTCCTTCAACTCCAATAGTAAGAAAGGATTAATGAGAACCTAGGAAGACCTAAATGATTCAACCTTGGATGAAAAGGATGAAGAAAAAGTCAATCTATGTTTGATAACTGACATCACATCAGAAAAGTCAAAATCAAAATTAGATGAATCTTGATAACCCCGAATCTTTAAAACAAGCTTATTAAGAACTACCTCAAACTCTTCCATTGTTTCAAAATCTTAAAAGTCTTTATGAAAAGATTTAAAAAAAATTGTCTAAAGATCATAGTGAACTTCAAAAATATGAGGTTGAAACTAAAAGTTCTTTGGAAAGAACCACTCAAATGAATGAAGTTCATGAAACTCTCAAAGTAGACGAAGATAAACTTCATTTTGAGAACATGGAACTATCCAAAGAAAGAGATGCTCTATTGCAAAACTTTCATGTTTTAAAAAAGAAAATTATTACTTTATAAAAAGATTTAAAAGAAGTCACTGAACTTTGTGACAATCTAAATGAAGAGAGATATGATCTTTTAAGAGACAACATATATCTCCAAAAAGATTATGAGGTTTTGGAAAACTGCAAACATGACCTTTTGGTAGAATGTGAAACACATAAGAAGTCTACAAAAATCTTAAATTGAAAGCCCATAAAGAATGATGCCTTAAGAGATCAATCTCAAGATGTTCTGAAACTTCATTAGGAAATTGATACTTTGAAGAAGACATTATCTAAATTTGTTAGTGAAACTGAATGCAAACAAATCTGGCTATGGTTATAAGAGCAAGAAGTTTTTTCATGACGAGTCTATAATATTTTGTTACTTTTTTGAAAATTTGGACATAAGACGTTCAAATGTAAGGACCTGCCAAAGAAAGGCACGTCTGGTGCCTGCAAAACTAACAAAAGAGACCCAAAAAAATTTGGTACGTAAAGAAAATATTATTCATGTTGCACATTTGCTTGACAATAACAAAGAAACTCTAGATATTATACCTAGACAATGGCTGCTCACCACACATGATAAGAAAAATATGTATGTCCTAATGCAAACTCTCATGCTTAGTGGTACAACAACTTCAAAATGGAGTCAGTAAGGAGCAATATCTTGAGTGACTAAGATAGGTAAAAACCATCGTCTCAATATTTTTTTCCTACTTGTTAAAGAATCAAAACATAGTCCGGTGAACATAATCAATTGTGTGATAGTAGAAACTATGTTATCTTTAACAAGAACGAGTACAAGTATGTGATTGTTGACATCTCATATTACTTACCTCTATGAGACAAGGGAGACCTTATAGGAATAACTTTGGGAAACTAACACGTTTGGTTTAAGACTGAGAAATATGAAACAAATGTTTAGTTACTAACTATATTTAATTATTCAACCCACATCTTTACCTCATGAAAAAAAATAAAGTTGAATTAAATCTTAACCAAACCACTTATGTATCTACTTACTGGGTTGAAATTTTGGGGTGTTACTGTAAAGACAAATATCATGAGAAGGGGGGTTGAATTGTGATTTTAGAATTTTTAAGCCTTTTTCTTGAAAAGCAATGTTATCGTCTGATGACAATTTTTGACAAAAATAGATAATAGATTTTTGTAAACAGATTCAAATGATAGACACAAATTTTGTAAAACAAAGAAAGTTTTCAAAACAAAATCAAATTCGAACCCTAAGTCAGTTTAAAGAAGAAGAGAAACAAAAGCATGTACAACACAAAGGATTATACTAGTTCATCTTAACCATCGAGACTACATCCAATTCTTGGCAGACCACCAAGTTCCACTAACTTTCTCAAAGGTACAAGCATTAATCACTACCACTTTTGGCTCTACAACTCAAGCTCTACACCAAGCTTGGTACAACCCAATATTCTTTATCCTACAAAGCCACTACTTGTTTTATACAAATCAAACATATTTGTTGATGTGTTTACACAATGATTAATCATTTATCATCTTATAGATAGATATGCAATCTCAACACTCAATATTTTCTCTCAAGATATTCAAAGTATTTTGAGAGCCTTTTTTGAACTATATAGAAAATATACGTAGAGTTTTTTTTATAGAAAGAATATGAATGATTGCGAGTAGGTTTGTGCCTTCATCTCTTCAAAGTTTCTAGTATTTATAGGTCTTCACCTTTAAGTCTCTGTTATCTTACAATGGATGAATTTCTTAACTTAAGCTTGTGTCTGATGATTATAGACGTTGGAGAATTTAATTCTTGTATAAATGAATGTCCTTCCTCATGCTATGAAACAACTCTGATTGGCTTTCGTGTAAAACACTTAAGTAGAAAACCATATCCCTTTTGTCGAGTAGGTTTGTCATAGCAGAGCACGTCTTTTGACGCTTGTTTATGACTTTCAGAACTCGAGCTTCTTTTATTCTTCATAGAATTGGAAAGATCCTAGGAGAATGTCTTTATAAAACAAATCTTAGACATAGAGAAATAAATGAAGTCTTAAATGTCATTCTTTAATGTTGTATCAAATTATTGCTTAAACCTACTTTTGCATGGTAGTTTGGACACAGGATCATGAAGCATGGTCTGATATCACATAAGACACAACCTTTAACCTTTGTATTTATTTGCATATAATCAAAATAATTAGGGGCCCTAATACGTCTTAAGACATAAATGTTTTTTGACTAACAATATCCCCCTTTTTTATGATGTCCAACAAATACATATTTAAAAGTTGTCTATAGAGTTATGAGATATAATAGTTAAGAGCAGTCATAGTCTTATCAAATGCAAAAAATATAATAACAAGACAAATACCTAACATCACAACATTTTAAGATAAAGTTTTCGTTGAACATCAGAAAAGCGTTTCATTTTATTCATAAGGGATTCACATCAAGAATATGTGTTATGAGTACAAGAATAAAATGAAAAATAAGGAAAACATAACAACAAATCAAAGCTCCCCCTGTATTGATGCTTTCTTCAGACTTTAGCTCCCCCTTAGATGATGCACACTTTCAACTTTATAATTCTTCATGATGCATGCCTTCAACTTTTACTTCTTATTATCCCTTTTTTGCTTAGCAATAACAAAATGAGCATGCGGATTTTCCATGAACTTGTCATCAGTTCGAAGTCAGAGTCTAAATCAAAGTAGAGAGGAATACAAGACCTTAGAGGACTTGGCGATCTTGGTAGTTTCCACTTTGTGACCTTCTAGTAAAAGAAGTCTCCAATCAATTTCCACTTGACTACTTGCTGCTCAACATAATTTGTATCTTCCATAGCCTTAGCAAGAGCCTCTCGCGTCCTAAGCAGATCAACCTTTACCAATCTGACATATTCCCTTGAAGGTGGAGGATCTTATACTTTGAAATCTAGAACTTCAAGATTAGGTACCACTTCCTCATCAAAATCAACTTCTTCAATGATAGGTTGCACTTGATATGTGAATATGAATATGGAATAAGGCAGGCACACAACAAAGGAGAAAGTGTGATCAGACTCAACATAGAATTCCCTAGTCCATATACAAACCATGTTAAAGGGAATTTCTTGAGTGAGTAGGCATCATTAAAGGTTTGATATCAACAACCTATCTGATGGTGCACTCTATATGTTGGGGCTTCTCATCTGTTCCAGACCTGAGTAATGAGCTCTTAGTCTATAGAACCTCTTCATGGTCTTCTAATCCAAACTTGAAAGTTTAATCCTCTTTTTTTGAGCCTCAAGCTCATGTTTGAACTGGAAAAAAACAATATGGGTAGAACACAAACCAAGAGGGGGGTGAATTGGTTCTTCTTGCCCCATTAAAAAAATTGTTTTAAAAATCAGAGTTTAATAGATTGTATCACAAATCAAACTTAGAATGTCTTTGATCAATCAACCTCCAACCTTTATGAAATGCAATTACAATAAGATTGCTTCTGTTAATTATGAAAGAGTTGAACCAATGAATGACAATCAATAACCCAGAGAAAAGATTAGAGAAGAAGAAAACAACACATAATTTATACTGGTTCACTTCTCAATTCAACAGAAGCTACATCCATTTTCCTAACCAACAAGCTAGGATCTTACTATATGCAATCTGTTCTTACAAGTTTTACAATCACTCTTAATCAATCCCAGACTAAGAACAAGGCATTTAACACCAATAGACCCTTTGTGATCAAGACTTGGAGAAACAACCCTTCTCTAATCTCCCTCTACAAAAACTCTAAGAAGCTATTACACAAGTTACAAACACAAAATTTCTTAAAGAAATACAACAATGTAACAAGGAGAGATACAACCTGGGATCCAATGCAAATTTATGCAAATGATTAAAGGATCTTGAACCAAAGCTTGAATAGAAATTTCAAAATAATCTCTCCAAAACTTTCTCTTTAGCAAGTGCCCAAAAGGAAATCCTCACAAGGTTTCTAGATGTTTGTTGAAACAGAGGATTTGTGGGTCATACACTGAAATGCACTTAGTAACTTTTCTCTCAAAAGAATGGGTTTCAAAATTCGTTGTTCCAAGTTCAAATAAGCAGCAACTATTTATAGAAAAACTGCTAGTAATCGATTAAATCACTTAAGTAATCGATTAATTTAACTTGGTAATTGATTACAAGTCCTAAGTAATCGATTAAAGTGTTCTTCAGGTTTTCTAGAAAACTGATGAGCAATGTAATCGATTAAAACACCATGTAATTGATTAAACCAGTGACAAAATGTTTTTGCTAAGACTTGAAACATTGAACACTTAGCTTTTTATGGAGTTATGAAAAACCTGAGTTTCAGAAAAGTTTTTTGAAAACAATATGAACAACACACAAGAACCATGGGGGGTGAATTGGTTGATCTTGGCCTATTAAAAATTCTTAAACAATCAGAGTTAAAAAGATTGTATCACAAATTAGCTTTATGCAATGGATCATAGGAAGTCTCATCTTAGACATACACAAATTATAACTACCAATCAATTGAATTGGCATGTAAAAAGCCTAAATACTTTACTGCCTAAGAAACTCAGCTTCTTGATCCTCTTGAGCTCCCCCTAACTCTAACACTTTTTAAGAAACTTTGCTTTGCAAAATCATGAATGTAAAAGCAGGAATGTTTTTCATGGTACAATAATGAAAGAGATTTATGCAATGGATCATAGGAGGCATCAACTTAGACAAACTCATACACAAATTACAAATGCCATTTAATTGAATTGGCATGTAAAAACCCTAAACATTATTGTCTAAGATCATTAGCCTCATGGATCCTCTTTTGCTGCCCCTAAGTCTAACATGAACAATATTCCAAGATGAGCCTTCATATATCTAGTTGGAGAAGCATAATCATCATCTTCAGTCATCAGCTCCTTGCCCTTGTAGCAGTTAGCCTTCTGATGAAAGACATGTTTGTCAACTACAAGCTGAAATTAAGTGTTAGGGGTGACCTCACATGAAAATTGAGTTCCAAGCTTGAAGGGTAAGTTCCTAGTGAACCTCCCCAATATTCTTAATGATGTATATCTTGCTCGAATCTCTTTTCTATATGTTGATAGATTCAACCTCAGTTCAGGTCCATAGTCTAACTTTTCCCATTCTTGGAAATGAGAGCTTTCTTCTGGTGCTTCCAAAGTTATGTCCTCAGTTTATAGGTTTCCTCAACCTTGGTTTGATACCAAGGGAGAACAACATTCATTTCATGCATTAGACCTTCGTTGCAGTTGGCCTTTGCTAAAAAAACTAGACTATTGGGATTTGGAGCAATAGCTTGTTTTATGGGAAAATCCTTGAGCATTGGTTCCTTTCCCCATAAACTCCAAGAGCTTCTTCTTCTTCTTCTTCTTCTTCTTGTTCTGGAAGTATATCCCATGAACAATAGTTTAAGGGATCAATCCATGGGAAACCATCCTTCAAAAGCTTTACTAAGTCAAGCTTTTCAAGTTCACATTGTTGCATCTCAAGATGAAAGATGTGAGAGCCAATGCTGCCTCTCTCCTTCCAGACTCTATTACAATCTGCCACTCCAAGACTTTGTGACCTCTAGAGCCAGGATAAAATGTTACATTGACATCAGGCTCAACATGTACATTTCATGGAGGTGGAGGCGAAGGCCATGAAGGTAGATTCCATTATGTTGCTTGTTGTTAGTCCTTTCTCATCAAATGTCAATAATTTTGGGAAATAGATCAGTCAGTCTGATAGGCTCTTCGTCATGTGAATAACCATTCTTATATCTGGACAATCCTTCATCTCCTTAATGCTTACAAATGTTGGAGTTCCACAGATGCTTTCCAAATGTCTAATTATGCCTTCATCCATCTCTCTAGAGAGAACAACATCTACAACCTGTTCATCAGCTTTAGACACTGGCCTTGGTCCGACTGGTGCAACACTAGGATTTGTCTCTACAATGTCATCCTTAGCTTCCTTCAATGATGCTTCAATGGCAGATTGGAGCAAAGCTTCTTCATAAGCATCTATTTCCTCGAGCTCCATATCTTCATCTATAATAACTGTTTGCAACTCAGCTTCCCTTACAGTAACATGCAGTGACATGAGTATAACTCTATGCACTATTGTAAATTGAATGTTTTCCTACTCCTCAAGCTCAAATCTTCGTACTTCAACCTTGGTGTAGCTCTAACAGACTCAAGAACCACTTCTTCAGGCGCAAACTCACCACTTATATCCATCATAGTGGCCTCTTCAACAAACTTTCTCTACATTTCCTCAATAGATTAGGTCTTTAGAGATTCCAGAGCAACATCTTTTGGAATTTCTTCAAATACCTTCCTTGCTAAGGTGGACGGTCTTGCATCTTCTGTTAACTTCTTCTTATGCTCTTCAGCAAACAGAGCCTCGCTAGACACTATGTTCTTCTTATGATCTTCAACAAACAGAGCCTCACTGTTGCGCGATTCCACGCGATTGATACGGCAAGTGCACCGATCGTTAACAAGTAATAAAGTAGGTAAGTGAGTTATCGTCTCCACAGGGATTGGGGTAATTTTCACAATAATATTAATTCTAAATGATTGGGATTAAAAACAGAAAAATAAAGAACAAAGAAGTAATTGTTGAATTGTGGTGATTGATTGAATAGAAAA
>PYAF01002299.1:0-21268 GCA_007407185.1 Glycine tomentella
CAATACGCCAATCAAGTGAAGAGAAGTGATCATAGTGGAGTGCACCTGACCACAATTTATTCTCCTTTGGTAATCCTCATAACAATTAGCTATTAATATTTCTTATTTTCTTATCTTAGTTAATTACTCAACCAAAAACCAACAACAATTCTGTTTTTGTATTTTCGCTTGTGATTTCAATCATAATAGTTTAAATTCTGTGAAATTAATCTCAATCCCTGTGGAGACGATACTTTACTTTCACTTTATTACTTGATAACGATCGGTGCACTTGCCGTATATTCATTTGTGTAAACCGGTGAACACATCAGTGTCCCACCACTTGTCCAATTCATGAAGTTTCTCCTAGCTTCTCCATTGTTCACGTGAAAGCTAGATGAATGTAAAGAAATCTTGCCTTCACTTTCATGTTATCTTGCATCCATGCCATAAAAGTGTCCTTCCACTTGTATTCATCCTATGGCTTGTCTTTCCAAGTGGCTTATCGGGAACTTTCTACTCCCTTCTTCTCGTGCTCATCATGCTTAAGGGGAAGGAAGACAAGTTTTTCTTCCTGTTATACCATTAGATATCATATTTGATGCTTAAGAAAAGTCTAATTTCAATTATGGTTTTCCACATGGCAATTTCTTGTAGGAAGTCAAGTTTGATTTGAATTCTTCTATCTAGAGATAATATTGAATGATAGAATTCTAGAAATTCCTAGAAATTTATTTCAATGATAGTTTAAATTACTCACAAGGAGTTTATATAGAGCATTGCATAATCCTTACATACCAGACTGCTCCTTATCTAAATTCTGATAGGTCCATACCTCTTCTAACCATCAAAATTACTAAACTATTTTATTAAATAGGTTTATCATTTTTCCATATTTTTCTTATGTTTAAATTTTCTTGAATAAAGTCTCAAAGTTGTTATCTTATAAAATTCATAGAAATTTTATTCTAGAGTTTTCTGTCACAAAATATTTTGATACTTAGTCAACTAAGTGTACTCTATAATTTCATCATGTTTCTTCAAAATTTCTAAAGATATTTGAGCATTTCTGGCCTAGGGGCATTTTGGTAATTTTGTCATTCATCCTAGGGGTATTTTTGTCAATTTCAAAAATGTCCAAGGGTATTTTTGTAATTTTTTATCTTAAGGGTATTCTGGTAATTTTCTACTTCAAGGAAAGAGTGATATAGTCATTTTATATTTGTATTCTAATATCATCACATTTCCATAAATTAATTATAACTATGAATGTAATTTTTGAGGATGTTACAATATGTCCACGTGGGGTTCAGTGACCAATTAGATATCCTTGCGAGGAAGGGTTTACTAATTTCAAGCATCCTAGGAGAGAAAGGGATTGTCTAAAATTCCGGTCCCTTGCTATCCATGGTCAGTGCATCGGTGATGTTGTGTATGTGCATGGGGGTGCATGACTGGATAACCTTGTGAGGGAGGGTTTATGAATTTTAAGCATCTCAAGAAAGAAAAAGGGATTGTTTAAAATTTCGGTCCCTATCTATCCATGGTCAATGCATTGATGGTGCCCATGTTTCATACTTCATATTTGCATGGATGGAAATAGAATGATGGACAGTAAATGGAAATAGAACGATGTACTAGGGGCAATCACTCTATTTGGAACTCCCTTGAGACTCAGGGCTGATCACCATGGGGGGTGACCAGTGCACGACAGAGTGACCTCGACGAGCTACTGCATTATTTACCTAAGAGAGGCTATTTTCATGAGGATGGTATCACATTGCATTCTGAGAGTTGAGTCAGGTGCATGCATCAGTCTGAGCATAATTGTGTTGAATTGTGGAAAACTGGATGACTAGTTTGTTGCATGTGGGTGTGTAACTGATTGATTTTAGGAATGGTTTGAGTTGTTATTGTTGTTCTCTTTTAATTAGTGTTATATGGTACTTGTTATTTTTGGTAAGATAAATTCACCCTTGCATTTGTTGTATTGTGTGGTTGGTACTTATAATGATCGCGAATCTTCGTTCGTGTTGTTGAAATTCTTTTTGGAAAGAGTTGTGTTTTTGTTAATCAACTATTTCATAGTTAGTCCCTTAATTCTTTTTGTGGACGTGTATATTTTGAGTTGTAAATACATGCAAAACTAAATTAAGTTCTAAACATGTGAATGACGAGTACTGATTTAGTATATGTATACATATGGATTCAATTATTGCAATTGTATCGTGTGTATGATAATTGTATTATTGCGAAAAACTTACTACCATTTCATAATC
This sequence comes from Glycine tomentella, assembly GCA_007407185.1. Taxonomy (NCBI): domain Eukaryota; kingdom Viridiplantae; phylum Streptophyta; class Magnoliopsida; order Fabales; family Fabaceae; genus Glycine; species Glycine tomentella. The sequence continues at coordinate 2,259 of PYAF01002299.1, forward strand.
AAATTAAGAGTTTTCATTAAAATTTAAAATTCACACGATTAGAGTTATTGATTTTGTAGCGACGAGGGGGTCATTATAGAAGTCCCATCATCTCAAGAAGCATTCACTCCAAATACTTCTCAGAATGTTAGAGGGAAAAATGATCCAGCTTGGGGACATTGTAAAGAAATTAATGAGGGTGCTTCAAAGGTGACAATGATGTGTATTTATTGTGATAAACGAATTAAGGGAGGTGGTATTAATAGGTTTAAGGCTCACTTGGCTAGACAAAAGGGCCAAATAGAAGATTGCAAGAATGTTCCTGCTGATGTCCAACATAAAATGAAGCAACTACTTGGACAGATTGAAAAAAACAAGAAAAGAAAAGTGCAGGAATAATCTAATGAAAGTGATACATTTTAAATGGATGAACAACTCCTAGCTTCTTCCAAATCTCAAAAAGGGAAGAACACTCCTCATGTAGATGATTATTTCATGCCTAGAACAACTCTTGGAGCTCAACCTAGCTTGAAGGGTGTCTTGCAAAATAAGAAAATTGTAAAAAAGTGTGACAAAGCCATTGCAAAATGGATGATAGATGCTTCAGTGTCTTTTAATGCAGTTAGCTTGGCATATTATCAACCTATGATTGATGCTATTAGTAGCATGAGTCCACGTTATAAAGCCCCAAATTTTTATAGAATTCGTGGTCCATTGTTAAATATGTGGGTTGATGAAGTGAGGAAGCTTGATGAAAGTTATAAAGAAGTTTGGAAGGAAACTGGATGTACTCTGATGCCTGATGGGTAGACTGACCGCTCTAGGAGAACTCTTATTAATTTTCTTATTTATTTTCCTAAATGGACTATTTTCTTAAGGTCAGTCGATGCTTCCTATGCTTCTAAAACTGCTGAAATGTTGTTTAAGCTTTTCAAGGACATGGTGCTATATGTTGGAGCAGAAAATGTTGTTCACATTGTGACTGATAATGCTGCAAATTATGTTGCTGCTGGTGGGTTATTGGAAAAAGAGTTTCCTTAATTATATTAGTCTCCTTGTGCTGCTCACTGCATCAATTTGATGTTGCAAGACTTTGGGAAATTTGAGGAAGTGAGTGAGATTGTTTCACATGCCTCAAAAATTATTAAGTACATATATAATCATTGTAATGCATTATTCTTGATGAGACAACATACATGTGGAAGAGATATACTCCATCTAGCTCCAACTCGATTTGCAACTAATTTCATTGCCCTGCAAAGCATATTGGCCTAAAAGGATGCTTTAATGGCTATGGTGAGATCTAGGGACTGGATAGGCTCAACTTTTGCCAAAGACTCCAAGGCTAAAAGATTTGTGAAACAACTCTTGGACACTGGTTTTTGGAAACGGTGTGTTGATATTGTGAAGCTTACAGAGCCATTAGTTCGTGTGTTACATATTGTTGACAATGAAGATAAATCTGCCATGTGTTTCCTTTACCAGGCTATGTATAAGGCTAGAGAGGATATGGTTAGGAGGTTTAAGAGAAATAAGAGGAAAGTGGAGCCTTATTTGGAGGTCCTTGATAGGCATTGGGATTCACAGCTTCGCAAAGATCTACATGCAGTTAGTTATTGGTGAAATCTAGCTTGTAGATTCAATGTTGCAGAATTTGAGAAGCATAGGAACACACAATCTGGCATTTTGGAACTCATTGATAGATATACACATAGAGATCTTGAGTTGAAAGATAAGTTAAATGAAGGCATGAGGATATATAAAAATTTTGAAGGATATTTTGCAAGGCGAGCTGCAACACGTGGATGAAACACACTCATGTCAGGTAAATTTAGTGTTTCATTTTCTAAAACATTATTGATTTGTGATTTATTTTATCTTCCTAAATATATTTGATTTATTTATTTATATGTTTTATTCTAGATCAATGGTGGGAATGTTATGGATGTAGTGCTCCAGAGTTGCAAAAATTGGCTATTCGTGTTTTAAGCCAAACTTGTAGTGCTTTGGGTTGTGAAAGAAATTGGAGTGTATTTGAGCACATCCATTAAAAAAAAGGAATAGGCTAGAGCATCAAAAGCTTAATGGCCTTGTTTATGTTCGTTATAACTTGAGGTTACAACAAAGGTATCATTATATTGATTATGCTTTGATTGTTTACATATTTTGGTTGATTTTTTTCTTGTTTTTATATGAGCATTTTGATCAATTTATTTAGGAATCGACTAAGGCAACAAAATTATGACCCAATCAATTTGGAAACCCTTGATGACCATTCTAATTGGGTGTTGGAGGAGTCACCACCATTCTTAACTCGTTAAGAGGTGGAGGCTTTACGTAATGATCTTGCAAATATGTCCATCCAATCAACATCAGATAATATTGGTATGTTTCTTAATAACATTAGTATTTATTAGGTAACACTTATGTTACGTACTTATGTTAATTGCTAATTTGAATCTATAACGATGTTGCCATAGATAAATTAAATCTTGATGTAGATGAGGATGATGATGTGCCCCAACTACCAGACAACACCATGGAAGATGTTAATCCAAATGAAAGCAATATTGGTGAAGAGCCTCATTCTTTTGATGAAGAGGAACTTGACCCTACATTGGCTCCTTAGATATAAATTATGGATGTTGTCATGTTGATGGCTTGATGCTATTTGTGTTTTCATTTCAAGACTTATTAATGGAGTTGAGTAATTGTGTTATTGAATTAATATTTGTGGACTTGTGGTTTGAAGTATGAATGAACTTTTTTTAATTAAATAATGTTAGTTATATTTATATACTTAATATATAATTTGAATTTTTAATATAGATCGGGTCAAATCAGGCCAATTACTGACCCACCGGTTGGACCACTGATCCACCGGTTGGACCACTGACCCACTGACCACTACCTCGACCGGGTTAATGACTGGACCGGTTTCGATGACATTGGTCATAATGGATGGATGTCAATTTGGTGCTTATTGCCACTAATGGAAGGCTATTAAAAATTTTTTTTGTTACAATACTTTTCTTCTTTGGTCTAGTATCAAATAAATTGGTCTAGTTAGCACAATTTTTTTTTCCTCTTTTTCTTGGAAGCTGAGATTTTCGTAGTCGTCTTTAGGAAACTTGTTTAAGTCGATGATGAGATCTTCAAGAAACTTGTTCAAGTCGATGAATGGGTCTTTCAGGAAGCTTGTTTAAGTCGATTATTGGATATTCTATCAGAACAATCACACCTTCACTGGCCTAGTAAAGTTAGTCATCATCTTTGTAAGCACCTTCAATGGAGTCGTTCACTTCCTCCATTGAAGGACCTTCAAAGAATTTTCCACTACTTCCACTACAACAATTCCAATAGAGTCCTCCACTTCCTCCATCACAACAATTCCAATAGAATCCTCCACTTCCTCCATTGCAAGACCTTCAAACGAATCCTCCACTACCTCCACTGCAAACACTTTTCATAAGAGTCATCCACTTCCTCCATTTCAAAACCTTCAAATGAATCCTCCACAACTTCCTCTACAACAATTTCATTAGAGTCACCTACTTCCTCCATTCCAAGACCTTAAAATGAATCCTCCACTACCTTCACTATAAGACTTTCGTTAAAGTTATCAACTACCTCCATTGCAACATCTATTAATGTATCTTCCACTGCCTTCATTGCAAGACCTTCAAAAGAATCATTCACTATCTCCACTGCAACACTTACGTTTGAGCCTTTTCATATCTCCATTCTAAATATTTACAAGAGAATGGGCACAACTTTTCAATTTAAGCTTCAATTCCATGGGAAACATAAATGTTTAGGATGGTTCCCAAAGCTGAGTATATGAACAGGCAAAATTTGAGTGTTTGGACTTTAAAGACACTACTCCCTTTTTGTTATAAATAATGTATTCTTGCCAAAGTTATTAAATTAAGAAATTTTTTTAATTAGGGGTACATTAGTCTAAAATAATTTATACATGGGATATTGTGAGTTAGATCTTATAGAAAAGATCAAACACCTATTTTAAGTTGAGTCTTATATATAAAAACCAATGGAGTTAATAATTAAATGATATAGAATGATGGCACATAAACTTTCATAAATCTTTTATCATCTTATTATCTTTAGGGATTAAGAAAAAAAAGATTACATTATCACTATAAATTATTTTTATAGGATCATTTAGTTAGAATTTATTATATATGATAATTAGTAAATTTGTTAATTTTTATAATAATTATTTAAAAATTATTTATTTGTGATCAGACAAATTATTTATCCTTAAAAAAAAAAGACATTATTTTACAACATCAGTTAAATTGATAAACATTAAATTCTTATATTAACAATTCTAAAATGATTTTTTCATTAATTCATTTATAAATATTATCTCATATTTAAAGAAGTTATATTGATGAACTTTGCGTTAATGTCGAATTTATTTTTACTTATAAAAAAATTCATTTTATTTTTTTCTTTTAGAATTACTTCTAAAAAAAATTTATCCAAACAAACCTTCACAAAGTCATTAATTAATTACACATTTATTTCATGTGTCCATTTTCGTCACCTTCACTTCATTGATGGGTGGAACACACACTCGACAAGTATATATAAGTAATAATAATAACCATCACAAACATTACACAAGATTGAGACACTCGCACCACACCATCGAATCACACTGCTTCATTCCTTGTCTTTTTCCATTTACAGAAACGAAACAGAAAATGCCAGGACTCACAGCACCCTCCGATTACTCTCAAGAACCCCCCCGCCACCCTTCTCTTCTCATCAACGCCAAGGCAACCCCAACAACTATCTCTTCCTCTCTCTCCTTTCTTCTCCAAACGCTAATTACTATAATCAATTAGTTAATTACCACTTTTCTTTTCTTTTTCTGTTTGGTTTTTTTCATAGGAACCTTTCAATGTGGAGCCACCGCGTGCTGCGTTGGTTGCTTCCTACGTCACCCCTTCCGATTTCTTCTATAAGAGGAACCACGGCCCAATCCCCATCGTTGAGAACATCAACAGGTTCCTTTTTTTTTTGTTTTTTTCCCTCTTTAACCTTCGTCGCTGTGCTTTAACCGTGTGGGTTTAAAATTCAAGTTTAACTCGTTTTGTGACGCGTTTGGTTGCGTGGAGCAGATACTCCGTGAACGTGTCCGGTTTGGTGGAGCGTCCCAAACAGCTCTTCATGAAAGATATATGGTTAGTGAGTGCGTGCGTGTTTGGAATTCAATTGCCAATTGCTGCACTTGTACTGTAAATTTCGTGATTCAGATAGGATTTGCCACAATTCGAGGGTGAAGGTTGAGTTAATAATTGTCAAATTTGTCCTTGACTGATGTGAATTATGCCTAAGGTTTGTGATTGGTGATCAAGGTTTTTAAATTGTGGTTGTGGTCGTGGTTGCGGTTTTGTCGTATTCCTTATATTGTGGGAAATTACAGACCAATGAAGCTCAGCCATGGTTGTGGTTGCAGAAACTTCAAAAACTTTGACTTTGTGGCCATAATTGTGGTTGCGAACCTTTTTTTAAACCTTGTTGATGGCTAAATGCATTTTGAGACCACGGGTGTAATTTTCAACTAACCGAGGACTAATTTGATGTTGACTTTATCTTTCAAGCGTGGTTGTTAGAGTTTTATGATTCACAATACGGTTTGAATGCAATTTGGCTGGCAACCATGTATTGAATTACGGATGGTTTTTGAATCGTGCGGTACTTGGATGAATTCATCTGAGTCCCTGTCACCAATATGAATCACACAATTCAGCAATTTGAAACTTTTTTATTTTTTACTTTGGTTTCACCGGCCATATCTTATCAAAGAAATTGAAGAGTTAGGTGAGCTTCAATTGTTAAATGAAAAGGAATAAAAGTAGTGGAACTGAACACATTTTGATTATTGAAATGCTCTATTTTCATTCTTCTTAAACAAAGATTTCATACTATCACTCCTGCATTCCATGCCCTGTATTTGGCTGTTCTATTTTTTCTGTTTTTAGTCTTCAGAAGTAGAGGCTTCTTTTTCACAAGGCTTGTATGCGGTCATTTTTTAGTTATAATTATTACATTGAGCACCATACATTATTTTTATGATATATCCCAAGCTTTTTTTCATTGTGTCTATAAGGTTTGTGATTTGATACTATTTATGTTTCACAATGACATATTAGGACAGGTCATAATTTGAATTATGATTCAATAACCTTTCTTCAAGATGACTATTTACTTTGTGGAAGTTGGATAAGTCAAAGTGATAGCGGCCTCTCATTTTCCAAGAGTTAATAACAACACCAATCTGTTCTGCAAAAAGAACTCTGGATTTTTAGTTTTTTTGTTGTGATGCACTTATGCAAGGACATGACCATGTTATATGATGACAGGATGCTTCCAAAGTATAATGTCACTGCCACATTGCAGGTGTGTGTTCTTTTGCTGAACTTTGATGGATTTGGAGCCATGGCTATTTTGGTTCTTTTGTTATTGATGAGCTGGTTGCATCCTGCAATGTATTATCTCAGTGTGCAGGTAATCGAAGGACTGCTATGAGCAAGACCAAAACAGTGAAGGGAGTTGGCTGGGATGTTTCTGCTATTGGAAATGGTTAGTATTGTCAACTTTGTTGGATTAATGAGATGAAAATTGATGTGATCAAGGAGTGAAGGAGCTTGAGTTATTTATGTTTCACCTTGAGTCTGGATGGACTTTTTCTTTTTGGGAAGGAAGTCCAAGGCCTGGTATGAGAAGGGGAGACGGGAGACCAACATGTAAGCAAGGCGTGTCTAGGATCGAATCACTGGATTAAGTATTTCACAAAGCAACTCAGAAGCCCCTTGATTGCGTACCTACAAACTAAATTTTTTAATATAATAGGTCTCGTACACTAATCTCAACCTCTGCCAGTGCTTCTTGGAATCTTTGCCCAGACCCTTAATTTTTCTTCCACTTGCCTTGCTTTATTCATAGCCTCCATTAAATGCTTAGGTTCATGTAACCTCACCTCAGCACTTATCTCTTCCTTCAATCCCTTCAAAAACACCTCTACCAAGAACAACTCATCCAATCCCTTCATTGTGCCTACTAATTTTTCAAACTGACTTACAAATTCCTGTACTGTATCTTCTTATTTCAATGCAAGTAATATTTGGAAAGGATTACCTCATTGAACCTTGGAATCTTTGAGTTAGAGCAGCAGTAAAATCTTCCCAAGAAGGTCTTGGATTCCTCTGCTCCCACCACTGAAACCATCCCAAAGCCTCACCCTCCAAGGTTACCAAGATCATTTTCATTCTTTCCTCCTTACGAACCTCCTGCAATCGGAAAAATCTTTCCATCTTGGCTAGCCATCCAAACACGTCATCTCCCTCGAATGACGGCATTTCCACCTTCCTCCACGCGCCCCATGGTCGTGTTCGTATTTCCGCGACCTACCCATGGCTTCTTCATCTCGCGCGTGGCCTGGGTTCTCGTTTTTCACCAATGCCATAGCCAACGGCTGCACCAGCTTCAACTCCCTTTCTTGTCAAATTTACTCCCTCCTTCCAGTTCCTTTGACTCCAGAAATTCGTTTTCTGCAAAGGAAAACCTCTGCCAGTGCTTCTTGGAATCTTTGCCCAGACCCTTAATTTTTCTACCAAGATCATTTCCATTCTTTCCTCCTTATGAACCTCCTGCAATCGGAAAAATCATTCCATCTTGGCTAGCCATCCAAACACGTCATCTCCCTCGAATGACGGCATTTCCACCTTCCTCCACCGCGCCCCATGGTCGTGTTTGTATTTCCGCGACCTACCCATGGCTTCTTCGTCTCGCGCATGGCCTGGGTTCTCGTTTTTCACCAACGCCATAGCCAACGGCTGCACCAGCGCTTCCATTGAGCTGAATTGCGCGTCCAACATCTCGCGATTTTCTTCAATCGTCTTCTCCATCGCATCCATCCTAGCTTCCATTTTGCTGTTTGCTTTCGCAGCCATTCACCCCCCCTAAGCCCTAGAATTTGGAGCTCTGATACTAGTTGATAAGAACTGGACCAAAGAATTAAAGAAGAAAGGGAATTTTATTGATCAATGGCAGTCACAATCAACAATGAGTGAGTTCGAGGTGCACTCAGCCTCCTACTGGTTCAACAACCTTTCTACCCTCTCCCCCTCTTCTATTTAGAGTGTTCCTCCTATTAACTAACTGCTTTAACTAACAGTTAGTTAACTACCCGGCACTAACAGCTAACTAAGCCTAGCAGCTCTTTCTTCTATTATACACCTGTCCCCATATATTTTTACCTCTATCAGTCTACAATTAGTCATGCTTGTTTCTTCTAAAATAACAAGAGCATACTTTCTTTGGGAAACCACAATGTCTTCATTTGATTGAGCTACCCCAATACCAAGAAAGTATTTAAGACTCCCAAGGTCTTTAGTCTAAAAATGAATGGACAAGTATTCTTTTAGCTAGGAAATCTGAGCATTATCACTTCCTGTGATCACTATATCATCCACATAAACAACAAGATAGACATTTTCAAGGAGATGTATGGCAATAAAAAAGTGAATGATCTGCTTAACTCCATTTCAGCCCAAAATTCAGAACATGACTGAATTTTAATGACTTTGCCAAACTGGTTCTTCATTTCATTGAAGATATAAAAATAGGCAAAAGTTCAGATCTATCTTTCATCAAATATACCCAAGTGCAACGAGAGTATTCATCGATGAATGCGAAAAAATATCTAAACCCAAAAGATGTAACACGACTGGGACCCTAAATGTCTGAATGAATGATAGAAAAAGGAATGTTACATCTTCGTTCAGTTTGTTTTGGAAAGGAAGACCTAGTATGTTTACCTAGTTGACATGATTCACAATCTAACACTTGTAATCTACTAAGACTAGGAACCATTTGCTTTAACTTTGACAAATTCGAATGACCTAAGCGATCACAAAGAAGTTTAGGAGATGGAGCAGCAACACAGGACACAGAAGAAGAACTTGTTTCTAGATATTAGAGTCCTCTTGACTCATGTTCTACTCCAATTGTACGATCCGTACCACGTTCCTGTATATTAAAGGAATCATCACAAAATGTTGCAGAACAATTTAGAGACTTGGTTAACTGACTTAGATAAACTAAATTAAAAGGACAATTAGGAACAAAAAGGACAAATTTTAAGGTTAAGGAAGTAGACAGATTTGACAAATTCCTTTAGAAGCCACTTTGGATCCATTTGCTAAGGTTATAAGATAAGGAAACTTTTGGGAAGAAATGGTGGTAATGAAGATGCATCACCAGAAATATGATCAGAAGCACCTGAGTCAATCACCCATGGACCTTGAATGTCCATAGATTGAGAAATGCAAGCTGTTGAAATACTAGAGGTTAAAAGAGGTTGAGCTTGTCTGCTGGCTTGTAACCTTAGATATGCCTGATAATCTTCATCAGAGAATATAGGCTCAGCTCTCTTGAAATTGGATGCATCTGTTGTCTTGTTAGGGAAACCAAATAAATTGAAGCATGTTTTCCAAGTATGGCTGGTTGTCATGCAAAATGTGCATTCAGTATGGTCTTTTCTACCAATCCTCTTGTTAGGCATGGTGAGGAACAGATCAGACCTGGGCATTTTTCTGTAACAGGAGAAAGAATAAGACCCAAGAGAGAAATAAAAAAGATGTTGAACACAGTCTTCAAACTGAGGAAAATTGGAGAGGAGACTTGAAATAGGGCCAATAGGCAACTACAAGCAGCTGGTGACAACACAACTTTCCAGTGACAGTAGAACCAACAACTCAAGTATTTCCTAGAAACAAAGTACAAACCCGAGACAAAGCAAGGGTTACGCTCAAACCCATAAACAACACAGAAGGAATGACGAATCAGGTCCTAAAAAGGGACCAGGAGCCTCTGGCGAATATTATAGTGGTGGTCGGGTGGTGTTCCAACAATTGGACAGATGGCACGTGAACTGCATATGCCTTATAAGGTGGCGTACAAAAACCTCGCTCAGAAAGGCGCTCCAAATCCGGTGTTCGCTGAAAAAATGGCAGCGGCGGCCGGTGGCCAGAGACGGCGGCCGGCAGCGGACAACAGACAGAGCGGGATCGGCCCGCTTTGATACCAAGTTGAGACTCAGATATCTTGAATAATAATACTTGAGTGTCACGCACAATCACGCACAGCTGAAATGTATTTATATATTAAGAGTTCAAGTACAAGCTTTCTCTCTATGATAGATGACTACAGCAGAGAGACAAGACACCAAAATATAAAATAACATAAAAACTACATATATAAATCTAACAGAAATAAACTATCTGCAGACATCCTCATGTATGCTACAAACACAACCCCCTTGAAAGAAGATAATAAATAAATGTCAAGTTTGTTGGAAAAAATAGGAAGAATAGTGTGAATTAGGATCAGATATGATAGGTTTGAATCGGTATAATTTGATAGTCTGCATTAGGATAAAATCTTTAGTGTCCACTTCAGAATTCAGATCTGATTTAGGTTTTAGTTTTTTCCCTCTAATTTTTTCTTTTATATGTTCCTTATTTGTAGCTGATTGGTTTGGTTTTGTTTGACTAACTCTGCATTTGTATTCTAGCATTGTATGATTCTATTTGAATGAGAGGTAAAAACATTATTTTAATCTACAAAATTACAAGGAGCTAGTTATTTAGGGGCCTATTTAGTCTTAGAAAAATTTGTTTCCATTTGCTGTTTTCACATGTAATTACACAAAATGCCACCTTGTTTTCACTATTTTTTGAACAAATATATGAAAATAAAAGATAGAGTGAAAACAATGTGACATTTTTATAATTATTTATGGAAAGTTGGAAAAAAAAAGACAATCTTTCAAACCAAGCAGGACCAACAATTTTAGGTCTCTCTTTATTGAGGCCCCTAACTTAAGTTGACAAATTTATCAAAATGGCTTTGGACAAATCCATTTCTTGTCAAAAAATGTGAAAGTGTAATCTCACATATGCCAAGTGACAGTTTTGTTTCTATTAATTAACTAATTCTATTAAACATCACATATGGAAGTAATATACTTGCTACAATGATTGATGGAGTGATACCGGAAGAACAAAAAGGACATACGTCCTGCATTTACCCTATAAATTCAATTTTTGCTCAAATGGTTTTAGAAGAAGCCTACCTTTTTCTCTTTTCCTACTTTTTCATATATAGCCTATAAATTCACACTAGGATAAATAAGATTAGCTATCGAATAGAATACTCAAAATTAGAAACAATTACTCTCTTCAGGGGTAAAGAGATGAAGATCTAGGGAGATTCATGAGTAGTAATGATCATAGCTTTGTTGATCGAACCATAAACATCTTTAACCTGTCCTTTCTTTGTAAAATATTATCCATTGTACTTTCAATGTGAAATTACAACTGGATGTTTCTTTTGGCTTTTGTTGGTGAATTATGATAATTATATTAGTTAGTGTTTTCATTTCAGTTTAATAATCCATTCCCTTTCATTAGCCTCTTAACAGGGATCATGGGTATCCGTTATGTGTGGTTGTTCCTGGTGTCATTGGAGCCCGGTCTGTTAAATGGCTGGAAGATATCAATATCATTGAAGAAGAATGTCAGGTCTAATATATATGACGTAAAATGGTATTGATATTTCAAAATTTCCTTTCAAAGTGGCCTATAACTTCACATTATCATGTATCAGGGTTTCTTCATGCAAAAGGACTACAAAATGTTTCCACCATCAGTGAATTGGGATAATATTGATTGGTCAACCCGGAGACCCCAAATGGATTTCCCAGTCCAGGTATGTTGATTATTTTACTCTTTCTGCTTTACCTAACTTAATTTTTAACAAACAAAAACCTATCAATTAGTATTTTTAAAGCAAGTTTTGTACATTTAATTTATTACAGGCTGAGTAATCAGGCCATGATGAACCAAGCAGAACAAGTTTATGTTTTTTTACGCAAACCTTTTGTAACTAAAACTTATAACTTTTCGTGGCAGTGTGTTATATGTTTCTCTAGAAGACGTGAGCACAATAAAGCCTGGGAAGGTTAGTTTATTTAATCATGCTTTATAATGGGCTATTCATGCATCAATGTCTGTGGGGAGCATTATTTATCCTTTGCTTTTAATTTACATGAATGTGTTTTTATAATCAGAAATTCCAAAACATGCCAGTTTTGCTTTGTTTTTTCTTATCTTGATCTCATTTACATGGCATGCACATTGGGAACTTTGACTAAGCTTTACAAGTGTTCAATTATCATCACTGTATGTGACATTTGCTCCAAAATATATTTTGATATTCGCAAATCTATTTCCAGTACTGGGAAAATTATTTTTGTTTTCCTCAAAAGTAAATTCAAATATTATTTTAAATTTTTGTTTCCCGAAAATGAAAACACAACCTTTCTTTGCAGAAATGAATTTTCAATACACACCTATCTACCTGAACTCAAATTTTGGCATATGTTCCTTTTGATGATTTTTACCTCTTTCTTTTTCCTTACATGTTTTGTCCATTTGGTAATTAACTCAAATCTTAATTCTTGCATATTGTGTGCAGGTAAAAATTAGTGGATATGCAGCATTAGGAGCTGGCAGAGGCATTGAGAGAGTAGATGTGTCTGTTGATGAAGGCAAAACATGGATGGAAGCCTCAAGAATTCAGAAAAGTGGGGTTCCTTATATATCAGAACATGCCAGCAGTGACAAATGGGCATGGGTGCTGTTTGAAGTCATAGCTGATATTCTTCAGAACACTGAGATATTTGCAAAAGCGGTATGTCACGTACCTTTTTCCAATCATGATTCTAATATCTTTTAATGAAACTAATGAGTATGTAAATGTGTTATCATGGTTGATAGTCTGTATTAATGTACCATTTAAGATCATGATGGTAGGATCAATGTTGTCAAGATCGCAAGTATGACCGCATACTCATACGCATAGTTATCGATAGCTGCAGTCGCGGCCGCAATAGCGGTCGAGCGGGCATGCACTGCTATAATGGGTAGTGTAGCGGTGCGCTTCAGTATTGCGATTGTCGCGCTGACGCGGCCGCGATTCCTTCTCATGCGACCTTCGTCCTCCACTTCCCTGCTCCGACAATTCAACCTGCTCAGGCCAGCGGCTCTTCCATCTCCGACGGCCTTGTCTGGAGTCGTCTCAGTCTCCGACGTTCTTCTCTGGTGGCTCTTTCTTCTTCTTCGTCGAGGTCGACATTTTTCTTTTTCTGTTTTTGTTTCTTACTTTCTTTCTTCTCTTTCTCCCGTTCTCCCCCCCTGAACTGCTGCATGTTCTCACCCTTCTTAATCTCGTTGTAGGCCATGCACAGCGCCTCGAGCTGCGACGTCGCGTTGTTCATGTTGTCTGCGATGAACAAAAGTCGCATGATCTTTGTGCGCCCAGAGTACAGCGCTGCGTACGCTTCAATGTCAACCTGGTCGTCGCTCATGATCGCACGGCGGCTCCGCTTGTCACCGTCGTCGCCACTGCCGTTGGCGTAGATTTCATTGATCATCGGTTCTCGTCGTCCCTGTCCATGTCTAGTATTAAGGTTTGCGAGGGTTTTGTTTTGGTGTGGTAGGGTTCACTGGGTAAGGTGGTTCGTGCAGAGGTGGTTGATTTGTGTCACTGTGTATTCACGGAGATCGCCAAGTACTCTTCGGTGGTCTTGCTGAGTGAGTGAGGGGGTTGGGAGAGAGAGTTGTTATACAAATAAGTGTTTTTTTTTTGTTTGGGCCCCCAGATTGTTTCCTGCACTCCCTTTATTGCTGACTTTACTTCTTCTGGTTCATTTTTTTTAATTAAAACATTAGAATAGCGGTCATCCTGTTATCCGCTATCCCACTATCCCAGTTTTGAGAGCGGTTGCTCCGCTTTGCTATCCAGGATTGATAACTATGCTCGTACGATCTTGCGATTTTCAGAGGGAGGCACGAGCAAACTCAGAGGGAGGATCGTTGGGGGTGAGGATTGGTGTCGGATCGCGTGTTTGCACGCGAGTTGGACGGATTGACGATCTGTTTCAATCTCTCAATTGGTGAAAAAAAAAATGAAAAATGGCTTCTCGGGTCAGGCTTATCTATGCTCGTCGCCATCGCTGCTCGTCGTGCGTTTGACAACATTGGTGGCATAGGCCTTGCAGAGGAAGGCCGCCGGGGTGCGGTCGCACGCCTCGTACAGAAGACAGAGGCTGGGCGATGATGTTGTGTTCCATCATTCCATTAAGAGAAGAAAAAAAACAAAGAGGAAGAAGAAGGAGCAGTGGAGCACGAGGAGACTGCGGGAAAAGGGAGAAGAGTGAGGCGCAACTACAACATAATTAGGAATTAGGTTTACATTTGGGCCAATTTTCTTCCTGTACCCCCTTTTTCGCTTTTTGTATTCCTCTTGCTTATTTTCTTCCTAATATGGGCTAGATACACAATGTTACTTTCTGCACCCCTTTTATTGTTTTATGCAGTTTCTATTTTACATATATATGTAACTCTTATGATCCGAGTTACGATCCTCAAGTTACGATCTTTTACCCCCCTTCTGATCCTCGAGTTTGACAACATTGGGTAGGATATTGGTCATTCAAATTATAAAGTGGTTAAAAGTGCTATCCATTCCAGATTAGCTGCTTTATGAATGCAATTGCTAGAAATACTATAAAAGTATTTATGTGTTTTCACCTAACAGCTGAAGCTTTTGAGATAGTTAATTCATGAGGTGATATCAAAGCTTCTAATAAAGTTGAATTTAAGACAAGGTAAGCCTATGCTTCATCCACACTTCAAACCTAAAGGCCTTGACATAGGGGGGCATGTTAGAAAATAACAAAGAATCTTTCATGTGTCTGTACTCTTTATGAAACAGCTTAAGCATTTTGGGATCATTGGTTCATGACAATCCAAACTTGATGTTGGGTCAAAGATGTCCCAAATCGGTCAAAGTAATCCTTATAAAACTTGGCAATTTCTTCTTTATTTAACTTTTGGAGTTTAGTTAAGCCTAATCCAATTCTAATAGGAATAACATGTTCTTTCCACTTTTCAGTTGATGTGTGGCTTCTTATAACACTTCATCTTAAATGCTGAAGCAATAGAATCAATTTGCTACCTTGACTCTTAATGTCCTTTTAAATAATTAAACTGAGATATCAATAGAGATTCCTTATAGATCACATAACAATGAAAGTATAAAACATTTTGAGAGGAAATTGACATCGTTAGGTACTCAATACGACCCCTTTAAGAGATTTGAGATCCATAATCCATGTTAACTTTGGAACTTACAAAACCATTGTAGCGGTAGTGAAACCAAAATGCAGGAGGGAAGATTAGTTGAGCTAAGCAAAGAGGATTCCATTTTCAATCAATCCTTGGTAGATAGAAAAACATATGGAAATGAAATTACTAAAGTACATATTACCTTTTTTGTTTTGCTTTTTGTTATGATTAAAAAATGAGAAAATGACAAGTAAAAACTACATACCCCATTGCCCAGAGGCTCCTCACTATGGGAAGGTAAGGGAAGGAATATTGTATGCAACCTTATCCTTGCATATGCAAATAGGTTGTTTCCGAATTCAAACCTACGATAAAAAAAAGTCACAAGGCACAATTTTACCACTATGCTAGGACTCGCCCTCAAATGACAAGTACTTTTCATTATTATCATATACTCTTGGCTTTGGAAATATTTTGGGCTTCATTTCTATTAATGACTTAAGTCTTGTTTGAATTAATTTCTCAATAAGCATTTTATAAGAGAAGCAAATAAAAAGCAAAATGAATCTATCTTCTTTCATAAGTTAAAATTAACTCATGCTTCTCAATTTTTGAAAAAGTTACGAGAAAGGACTTCTATAGAAGTTGCAATAAATAAGTTGATTTTAACTGAAGGGAGTTTAATTCATTTTACTTTCTTATTTTCTTCTCTTATAATAAGTACTTATTGAGGAGTTTATCAAAACTAGAACTAAATGAACTAGGTAAATGATCAATAGCTTTCTAAGGTAGATATTGTATGGCTTAAATTTCTTGGTGGGATATAGACATTCTTACTTTCTCCATTTTCACTACCTTGGCTTGGACTATATACATTGTTAAAAAGTGAGTTATGAGTCTAACTTAACCCTACAAAATCTCACTTATATAGTTTATCTCGTCATTATCTTTAGTCAATGTTGGACTTCCACATGTCTCGTTGCCCACTGCTACCTGTCATGTGAGACTTTCAACACACCCCTCTATCTAGGGGTGACCACAATTTAGGTGGCTTTTCCAACATAGACATTGCTCTTGTTCATTTCCTTTTAATTCTAAACCGTTGTTTTATTCTTCTCTGGTTCATTTTCATTATGGTTCAGAGGGATCACCCCTCTAATTGAGTCGGGCACATTTTGTGGCATCTCTATTTAATAATTAATATATTTGCCTAATTTGCAGGTAGATTCTGCTGCAAATGTCCAACCTGAAAAGGTTGAAGACATTTGGAACCTAAGGGGGATTTTAAACACTTCATGGCATCGAGTGAAAGTTCAAGCGAGTTACTCAAACCTGTAAAAGTAGCACCAACTTCCCAATCGAGCCTTTATGATCCTCTCCCCCAACAATCTTTATTGGATTTTGAAGCTTCTTTGTTTGAACTATGAACATTGAAAACACTGAACAGGTACCGCGATCAGTTGAAAAAAAAAAGTTTTTATACAAATAAGCTATAGGCAAGGGGTTATAAGTAAAATCCATACTTGGGTTTATCAGAGTTTTGCATGGAATATTTGTTACTTCATTTCTTCAAGGAAATAATTTCAAATCGTAAACATGATTCATCTAACACTTTGAATTGCACTAATCTTATCATTTTCGTCACACCTATGGCTATGTTGCATCTAGCCATTTGATTTATTATCCTAGTAAAATTTTATGGTTAAATGAGTCTCTTAGTCCTCTAATTTATTTTTTAGATTCAACATGGTTCTCTAATTTTTTACAGGTTTAATTAGTCTAATTTTTTAAAGCGATTAAATTTGGTTCTTCAATTTAAATTGTAAGAAATTACACTTTGTGATGGTTCAAAATCGTATCAAAATGCATATTTCCTAAAAAAATGAATCGATTTTAAATTTAGAGGTCAAATTAAACCAAAAAATAGATGATCAAATTGAATCAATTTTAAAAATTAAAGAAACAAATTGAATCTAAATAATAAATTAGAGGGAAAAAACTAATTTAACCAAATTTTAACTCAATTTTTCCTTTCAATATTGATTCATATTACGACGTGTGCTCGAGTGAAAAATTATAAAAGATGAGTTGAATAACCTTAAAGCATGGGAAAATACATTAAATTGTTAATGCTTGAAAGGCATGCGCAACAAGTCAAGGACTCAAATAATTAAAGTATTAAAGAACTCATATAGAAATGAGCCATGAAGAGGGAACATCTAACTTTCAAATGACTACTTGCTAAGTCTAATATACACAAAAAGATAATTTTTTCTATGAATGTTTCAAATGTAAAAACATTTGGTCCTTTATATTGAAGTCTTTGCAATAAAATAAAAAAATTCTATATGAGGATTGATGAAAATGGTAAAATGAGCCTTTTACCACTACAAAGATATATTGTTGCATTTGTATCTTTGTTTATAAACCATCCTTTAATATTGTGGATAAATATGTATGAAGGGTGAAAATACAATGTTGAAATGCATAAAAGGGGAGAATGAAGAATTCGAGAGGCTTAACAATAACATTCGTATATTAAAAATATTGGACAAACATGGTATTGCTGATATGATAAATAACATTGATTACATGTATTGAGAATAAAAAAATTGTCCATTGACATAGAAAGACTAATTTTACCCATAATCATTCTTAAATTGTTATCACAAAACTAATCAATTTATTGTACATTCTTTAGTGTTGCGAGTTCAAATAATGACATCAACCCATTAAAAGTTTATATTTTTAATTGATTTATAAGGACAAGTTCTTAAGTACAATTTACATTAAATGTGATCATATAAAATATGGTGTATTTTTAATAGATGGTATTTATCTAGAGTGAAATATATTTATAAAAACCATTTCATGCGAGGAGCAAACAAAATAATTTATTGGGGAATTAATCCTTAATTCTAGGTTATATTTTTTAAACATATTTAATAATTAACCCCTCCCGTTATTGTTGGTGTTGGAGAAAGGTAGTCCCCCTCCTAAATTCTCTTTTAAATTTTTTGCTATGTGGTAACACCCAATGTGTTAGCTTTTGAATGAAGAGGTTTGGAAACCACCTGTTCATGGTTGCTCAATGGTCATTCTTAAGCAAAAGTTGAAAAACTTGAAAGTGCCCTCAAAACTTGGAATGTGGAAGTTTTTGGTGATGTTCGGCTAAAAGTTTTGCAAGCCTTGCAAAAAGTGAACTATGTGCAATCTCTCATGCAATAAAATGGCTTCTTGATGATTTATTTCTTCTTAAAGTTGATGCTTAGGCTGAGTTACAACAAGCTCTAGCCTTTGAGAAAATTTTCTAGAAAGAAAAACCCAATCTTAAATGGTTTTCAAGAGATCAGAATACAACATTTTTTTCATGCATGGCTAAGCAGAAGTGAGCTACCAATCATATATCCATGCTGATAAGTGGAGATGACATCCTTTAATCCTAGAACCGGACTCCACATCACATTACTTCTTTATACTTAGAGTTGTTTGCCTTAAATAATAAATGCTCCTCCAATGATTTAATCAACAAGCTTATCTCTCAATTGGTGACCCAAGAGGACAACATTTTTTTTATCTAACCTCCCATCTATTGATGAGGTTAGTGTAACACCCCGGACGTGCTAACATTAATGATACCAAACCACGCTAAAAGCGTTATGCATGCGGTGTGCGGAAGCGACAAGATCGTTTTTCTTGATTACATTATGTATGAAATTTAAAACACAACCAAAGCATAAAACAACAAACACTGATCCAGATAAAACACACACATAATAGGCAGATACATAACTGATACAGATA
>PYAF01002300.1:17930-40090 GCA_007407185.1 Glycine tomentella
GCATTGAGTTGGTAATCTGTAAATTCAATCAGTTGATTCATTCATGTGCATGCATTCTTGGATTATCAGGTGATATCTTTCCTTGTCTTTGAAGGTGTAAAACTGTTCTTTTGAATTTCTGTAAAGATTAGTCTATTGTAAATGGGTTTCTTGCAAGTGTAGAGATAGTGTTTCTCTAAGGACAGCTGAGTAGTGTTCTTAGTGTGAGTTTTGGTCTCTAAGGGTCTAATAGGGTTTTAGACTTCTGAACTTTATCTAGGGTTGATAAAGAGAGGCTTGTAAAATTGCTTGCAAGAATATTTTTGCAATAGTGGAACTCTACTCTAGTGTTGAGTGGAAGAACTGGATGTAGCCTCATAGTGTTTGAGGTGAATCAGTATAAAAATCTGTGGCTATTCTTTCTTCTCATCTATTAATCTCTTAATTGCTTTGTTTGTGAATCAATTTCATTGCACAGAAAGTTATTCTCTGTTTTCTATTGTTCTTGGAAAGGGAAGTTGATTGAATATTGATTCTTGGTGTTGAAACAATTTTTGAATGTGATAAAGATCTTGTGGTAACTCTGATTTTAAAATTTAATTAGCCAAGGTTCAACCAATTCACCCCCCTCTTGGTTGTTTTGAAGTGTTCCTTTGTTTTTCAGTTCTTATCTCATTAGAAAGATAAGACAATTATATACAACTTCTATGTTGACCTCAATCTCTTCCAATCATTTAGAAAGCTAAAAGTAGGAAATATAAAAACTGACCGCATAATTCTGACAACTTAACTTTTACTCACTAAAATTGCAATATCTGGAGTTATATAAATACTTTTTGAGTGAAATAAAATTCAGGGTTACAACTCTTTTGAAGAACATAAAGTCTAATTCTATCATTTACATATACATTTTTGTGTTCTAAGTTAATGTTTTCTATCAGAAAATCAGCATGTGTGTCCAACATTAATTATCAAATTCAATTTCAAAAATATCACAATGGAAAAACACCAAAACATCGAACAATAAAATTCACCCAAATCATAACAAAATAAAGTGCTTTAAGGTATTCACAACCTATCCAAGAAAATAAACTTGTTATAATCATAAACCTAAGATCATACAATCTACTCATGGCTCATTACCACTCATACAACAAAAGAAAAAGAGACAACCCATTCCCCTTAACCCCAAATGAAGCAATTCCTCAACAAGACGATCTCGTGACCACTCCCAAGAATGCATTGACCTAATGGCTTTGTCCATCAGGATCTCCATGACAACTCTTACTATTTAAATCATAATCTCAAGTCGTCTAAATTCCATGAGTTTGAAAACTCAAAGCGAAATATAAAAATATTGACTATGAGGGGCTTCGTGCCTAAGGCAAAGCCCACTTAATTCTTTGGTGGGTATAAGTCTTATTAGTCTCCTCTATATAGGGGAAGAAAGGGGTTCATGGGGTTATTTGGCCCAATGTGGGACTTAGTGTTAAGTCTAGCTGTGTCTAAGTCATATTGGATTGTACCAAACAATTAAATCTCTAAGGTTTTGATATTAACAAAGTATAAATTTTATGTGTTAACTTTTCATGCTTAAGCTACATGTTTATCTATCTCTATGAGATACAAGCAGAAAACATGAGTAGAAAGGCTTTGAACAATAGCTAAAGTATTAGTCATTGGACGATACTGCTCCAACATCTAGTCTTAAGAAGACATGTGCTTTATCACTTGGCTCATAGTCCAAAGTCAAATGATAGTTACTCGATCCTGAAGTACTGAAAATAATCATCGGAAAGTAATGTCCATGGTTCAGTAAGCAATTCATACCATAGCGCACAAAAGGGAAGTTTTAAATTGTCTTGTCTTGACATTATTTATTCCTTTTGTCCTATGCTATTAACGTTGTATTTGAATTATACACTGAAAGTCAGCTCTGAGCACAAGGTGACACTGACAAGTTGTACTTCTCTGAAGATACGTAGCAAAAGATGTTTGTGGTCCCCACACTCTTTCTCTGCACAGTAACGTGCCTCGTGTAAAACGCCTAAGATATTAGACAATTACTAGCTGGGATCTCTCAACGGGTTGAGGCTCTAAAGTTTATATAAAGCTTGAAGATGTTCGTGATAAAGTTTTTGAATCACTAAAGAATCATCTGAGCCAAAACAAACATAGTGTTGTAACACTGTCAATTTAGTTAGACACAAGAAACTTGAGCGAATTGAGTGAATCTTAACTATGCCAAATTAGCAAGTTTCATTGTATTCAAGCATGTTGTGTAAACACTCTTTGAGTGATTAGAATACATTTTCTATCAAACATCTATTGTTTGTGAAAGCCAAAGTTTGCTTTGTGAAAAAATACTTGGGTCTTAATCTCAGGGGAGATTAAGGTTAGTGCCAAGAGTGACCTAGAGAGTACTTGTTGTAGTTATAAGTGGCATAAAGAATACTTGGTTGTAATTACAGATTTGATTAGTGGAACCCTTCAAGTTTTGAATGAGGATTGGACGTAGCCCAAGAATTGGGATGAACTAGTATAAAACCTCTGTGTTTTCTTTACTGCTTCTATATAACTAGTTCCTTTCTATAGTTTACTTCTACACTATTGTGCCCAAGTTTTTCTATTTTTTTAAGCACAAAGTGATTTCGAACCCTTTGGGCAAAACATATCTTCCATTGATATCTGTTTGAGAAAAGCTTTCAAAGTTTTCGAAAGATAGTTTTTATCCATCACATTATTCAACCCTTTCTAGTGTGTTTCAGGTACTTCAGTTGGTACTAGAGCTTGGCTTTTGGGTTGAGCTCTTAACTGAGCAGATGAAAGAAAATTCCTTAAATGATGGAAGAAGGATTAACTGTGAACAAGCCTATTATGTTCAAGGGAGCCAACTATGACTACTGGAAAGGAAGGATGATTGCCTTCTTTGAATCCACTCACATTGATATATGGGATGTTGTAGAAAAGGACAGTCATATTCCCCTATATGCTTAGAAGAATTAGATCCCCAGGGATAAATGAATGGATGATCAACAATCTAAATTTCTTCTTAACTCACGCACAAGAAATGCTCTGTTGTGTACTCTATCATAAGAAGAATATTCCAAGGTTCACAACTTCAGAAGTGCCAAACAGATGTGGGACACCTTAGCCATTACCTACGAAGGGTCCTCTGAGGTAAAACATAACAAGTTGAGCCTTCTGACACGTAACTATGAACTCTTCTGTATGGAAGAGGAAGAAGATATCCAAACCACATTTGGAAAATTCCAAACAATTCTGAACAAGCTTCGCTTTTTAGGTATACATTATGATAATTATGATCACATTGATAAAATCTTACAAAGTTTATCTAGAAATTGGAGACCACAAGTTGCAGCTTCAAGATCCATCAAGAATCTTGATTCAATGACTCTTGAAGAGATCATTGGGATTCTTAAAGTCCATGAGCAAGAGCTTGCCCAAGATGAAGGAACAAAGAAAGTGAAGTTGGTAGCCCTTAAAGCTCAAGAAAATTCATCAAGCTCATTTAGTTGATTTTGTCCTAGAAACCACTTCACCTGGTGATGTACAATACACTTATATTTGTGAGGAGGTCAAGCATTACTGGACGAAAAGGTTGAAAACAACAGGAATACCCATAATAACCAAGAGGGGGGGTGAATTGGTTAAAACTTGATCTTTTAAAAATATATTTATCAAATCAGAGTTAAGGGATATTTATCACTTTTAAAACCAAGAATGCTTTTATTTAATCAACTTACTTAGCTCAAGAAACCAATAGCTCAAAACAGAACTTGTTGGGTAATGATAATGAAACCAAGAACAAATGAACAAGATGACTTGTAGAGATAGAGATAAAGAAAATCAACACAAGCAATTTATATTGGTTTACTTCACAACAGAAGCTGCATCCAGTTTCTTCTAATCAACACTAAATTAGAGTTCCACTATTATAAATTTCTGTTCTTACAAGCTTTACAACAACCTCTCTTTATCAATTCTAGATAAAGAATAGAAATTTAAAACCCTATTAGAATTCTAAGGAACAAGAACCAGAGAATACTACTCTGTTCTTTCCTAGAGAATACTACTCTAGCCAAAGCTTCAAGAACCCATACACAATAGCATCAAATAACAGAAATTACAAAAAAAAATGAAATTACAAATACAGATAATGGAGAGAGACAACCTGATGATCCAATGGATATGAATGCATATGAATTACCAATTAAGGTTGAATAGCAGAAAACAAAATTTCAGAACATGCTCTCCATTAAAATCTTGAAGTTTCTTGCCCAAGAATCATTCAATAGCTCATGATGATTAAAGAGTGGGACAAGAAGTTAGTAAACCCAAAAAATCACTTTCAAACTCTTAGAAGGCTTGTGTATATTCAGAAAATACAAAGTGTTCAAGTTAGAAATCAAGCCAAGCCTTCCTTCTATTTATAACATAATTTTGTAACAACCTGTAATCGATTACACGCGCCCAATAATCGATTAAAACGCATATATAATCGATTAAATTATTACTTAATCAATTAAAGTGTTCAAGGCACATTTTGGGTTTCAATAACGAACAAAATAATCGATTAAACCGAGTTGTAATCGATTAAGTCGGAAAAGTCTTATTTCAGAAAATAGCCTGTGTAATCCATTACGATTAATGGTAATCGATTAAGGCAGCAAAGCAGGCTTTTTCAAATAGCCTACGTAATCGATTACGAGTAATGGTAATCCATTATCACATCAAGACACAAAATACATTTTACACTATGTAATCGATTACAAGGAATGTGTAATCGATTAAAACATTTATCAAAGCTTTCCAGTTTCAAATACGAGCCAAGTAATCGATTAATCCGATGTGTAATCGGTTAAAATGTTCATTAAAGCTTTTCTAGTTTTAAACATGAACTGAATAATCATTTAAAATGTTATGTAATCGATTAAAATAGTAAAATTATATTTTTCCAAAAACATTACTCAATTAAATCTTTTTTTTTTTTTCAAATAGTAAGTAACTTTGATATTTTTATGAAAATCATTTAAGCATGTTAATGAATATGTGAATGGAATGCAAGGATCAAAAGATTGCCTTCTCCTACACTACATTTGAATTACAATATTCAGGGCATGTGAAAAGCTCAAAACAATCTTCTAAGTCATAGGCTTCATTCTTCAAGTTGCTCCCCCTATATCCAACAATCTCCCCCTTTTTGGCTTTGAACATGCTAATTATTTCATTGACCATTGTTAGATTTTGAAGTTCTTTGAGGGATGAAAAATAGAAGACTTTGCAATTTTGTAAACCTGAAAACAAATCAGTCTCTTTGCCAAGAACAAGTGTTAAGAGATATGCTTGCATAAACATTAATCATTAACTTGAATTAGTTGCTTCCTTAGACTTAATTTGCTCCCCCTTAATTAGATAATTCACTAGTTTTTTTATTTGTGCAAAACTAAGCAGAAAAACAAAGCACAAGAGAGTATAATATGTCAATCAATATTTCTATTTCTCCCCCTATTTGGCTTATCAAAGACAAAAATAACACAACATATAATGAGAAGGAGAAACATATAAACTTCATTGATCAATAAGGAGGAACAGTACATTAATTATAAAAAAACAAAAAAGAAAAACAGATGAAAATCAAGAAGAGGAAATACAAGAAAATAAGCAATCCTAAAATGATTCAGAACTATCAAAGACAAGTTTAGATTCTATGCTTTCTAGCTTAGTTTTGTTTTCCTCCAAAGCTGAATTGGTCTCAGTCCTGTGCTCATGATGTAGGGACATTAAGTCATCCATCTTTTGAATCATAAGAGATTCAAATGGACTGTAAGATGGTTGAGCAGGGCCTCCTTCTTCAGCCTCTTCATCAGCTTCTTCTTCAATTCCAGCAGTAGCAGCAGGGATTTGTTGGCCAGCCATTTGCCATCCTTGAGGAGTTTTGACCATCCCTAGCTTAGTGAGATGTTTCTCCTTGACGAGGCTGTTGCTTGAGTTAGTGTTGTCAACAACCTCATAAGAGACATCTATGTTAAAATAATCAATAAACCTGGAAACCGGTACAGCATAAGGAAATGGGTAATTCATTAACCTCTTAGACTTAAGCATTATCGCCTCAAGAATAAGAATCCAATTCATCTGAATTGAATTCTTGAGACCATACACAAGTTGCAGGTCATCATCAATGACTTGGGCATGGTTGGTGGCTCTTGGGGTTAGGATGTAAGTGATTATGTAGTGAATAAGTCTGTCCTCATGGGTCATTGGGCCAATGATTAGCCCAAGCTTCAGCCTCATTTGGGGATCAAGAAGCATCCCCCTATAGGTCTCCACCCTATTGTAATCCTCAACCTCTTCTTCAAATTTCCTTTCACCTTCAAAGGAAATACCAGCTACAACTTCCAGACCTCAGGAGTAATTTCCATAGCTACTCCATTAACTTGAGACCTAAGGGTCCCATCCATAGAGCCCTTAGCACAGGTGTAGAACACCTTCACTAAACACCTTCACTAATTCAGGGTAATAGGTATCCTTCATCTGAACAAGTTTCCTTAATCCCTGGTTTCAAGAAAAGCAGGGAATTGAAAACCTTCCCTAATGAACCAGTCAAGTTCAAGGTATTTGGGAGGACATACTAATTTAGTGGCATTGAACTGAAGGTAGGTCATCTTGTCTCTCTCAGCAGGAAACCAGTGATCTAACCTATTGACAGGAGGGTTAGATGTTTCACCAGCCTTTCTTTTGGAGGTTTTGACTCTCTTAGAGGTAGACATGGCTAAAGAGGAATGAGAAACTATTTGGGCAGAGTTTCTAAACTCAGAAGAAAGAAGAGCACAATAGTGTTTAAGGAAGAAGATAAGAATGATGTGATTTTTTCTTTCAACAAAGGCTGTATTTATAAAAAAAAATTGGGCTCCAAAGATTCAAAATTTGAAATTAGGAACAATTAATACGAATTAACTTACTACCATTAAGGCACAGAAGATTCAAATTTGAATTAGGTGGCAGTTGGGTAACTCCATGAATAATCGATTATATGATAATGTAATCGATTAATTCGTAGGCAAAAACAATTTTTGCAGAAGCTTTAATCGATTAATTCGACCAGTAATCGATTATTCCAGTGAGATTCAGTAAAAAAAAATGAAGTGTAATCGATTATTTTCCCTAAGTAATCGATTATTACAGACAGAATTCAAGTTCCAAACAATTTTTCAATAAATTTAATCGATTACCATTCATTGTAATCTATTATTCCAGTGAGATTTTATTTCTGAAAAGATTTTTTACCATGTGTAATCGATTAATTCGAGGCGTAATCGATTATTCCAGTGAACTTTGGCTTTTTGAAATATTTTCGAAGGCCAAATAATCGATTATCTCGATTCTGTAATTGATTACATGAGTTCAAAATTCATTCTCAACAACTTTTTAAGTGAATTTAATCGATTATTCCGATGGGTAATCGATTATTACAGAGAATTTATCAGAATGAACAGTGTTTTATGCAGCACAACTTGGAATTTTGAAGCACATGTGAAGATTGATCAAACAACAAGCTAGTTCACATAGATAAACATATACCAATCAAGCTAGTAAAGATAAGATTCATCAAGGATACCTAGCATGTTTCTAAGAGTATAGAATCTATCTCTAGCCAAAGGTTTAGTGAATATGTCAGCCAATTGATTGTGAGTATCAATGAAGTCAATTTTGATATTATCTCTTTGAATGTGATCTCTAAGTAAATGATGTCTTATCTCAATGTGTTTGGTCCTTGAGTGCATTATTGGATTCTTGGAAATATTGATAGCACTTGTGTTGTCTTATAGCAGAGGTATTTCTTTTAACTCTACACCATATTCTTGCAATTGTTGCTTTAATCATAGACTTTGAGCACAACAACTTCCAGCAGAGATGTACTCAGCTTCAGTTGTTGACAAAGCAACACAAGATTGTTTCTTGCAATGCCATGAGATCAGTGAACTGCCTAGTAGATGACAAGTTCCACTAGTGCTTGTTCTATCCATCTTTCACCCTGTAAAATCAGAATCAAAATAACCAACTATATTAAGGGATGCACCTTTAGGATACTAAAGACCAACTTTTGGAGTTGATTTGAGATATTTGAGGATCCTTTTGACTATAGTGAGGTGTGATTCTTTGAGATTTGCTTGATATCTTGCACACAAACACACTCAACATAATATCTGGTCTACTAGCTGTCAAATACAGCAAAGATCCAATCATTCCTCTAAACTTTGACTCATCAACCTTCTTTCCCTTTTCATCTGAATCTAGATAGGTTGAAGTCGCCGTTGGAGTTGCAGCATCTTTGCTTTTCTCCATTTCAAACTTTTTGATCACTTCAAGGCAATACTTGGTTTGGTTTAGAAATGTTCCATCCTTCATTTGCTTCATTTGAAGTCCAAGAAAGAATGTTAATTCTCCCATCATTGTCATTTCAAACTCATTTCGTATAGAGGTAGAAAATTCTTTGCACAACAATTGATTAGTTGAACCAAAGATTATATCATCAACATATATTTGAACCAATAAAATATCATTGTTTTGCCTTTTGATGAACAAGGTTTTATCAACATGTCCTCTTATGAAAGATTGTTCAAGCAGAAATTTACTTAACCTTTCATACCAAGATCTTGGAGCTTGTTTTAAACCATAGAGAGCTTTTTTAAGTTTAAAAACATGATTTGGATGTTTGAAATCAGTAAAACCAGGAGGTTGCTCCACATATATTTCCTCTTCAATATATCCATTTAAGAAGGCACTTTTAACATCCATTTGAAAAATTTTAAAACCCATTAAACATGCATATGCAAGCAATAACCTAATGGCTTCCAACCTTGCAACTGGTGCAAAGGTTTCCTCATAGTCAATGCTTTCCTCTTGATTGTAACTCTTTGCAACCAATCTATCATCAAGTTTGTTTCTAAAAACCCATTTAGTGCCAATAGGTTTGAGAGAAAAAGGTCTAGGAACAAGTTCCCAAACTTCATTTCTTTTAAATTGATTCAATTCATCATGCATGGCATGCATCCAATGTTCATCAATTAAGGCTTGATCAATATTCTTAGGTTCTATTTGTGAAACAAAAGCCATATTACAGTAGAGATTTCTTAATGAAGATCTAGTAGATACTCCTTTTGAGACTTCACCAATGATATTGTCAAGGGAGAGACCTCTTGTAGTTCTCCAATCTTTTGGCTCTTGGACTGATGTTGATTGTTTTGCTTCAACAATTGGTTCTTCTTTTTCTTTAACCATTGAATCATTAAGCTGAATGAACTCCTCTAAAGGACTTGCATCTATATCATATTTCTTTTCCTCTTTTGGAGGGATTAGATTCATCACAAATAACATGTACAGAGTCTTCCATGCACAAGGTTCTTTTATTGAAAACTCTATATGCTTTACTATGTAATGAATATCCAAGGAAAATGGCTTCATCAGCTTTAGCATCAAATTTTCCAAGTGATTCTTTGCCATTATTTAAAACAAAACACTTACAGCCAAATGCTCTCAAATGAGAAATGTTTGGTTTTCTACCTTTGTATAGTTCATAAGGGGTTTTCTTCAAAATAGGCCTTATTAGTAATCTATTCAAAGTGTAGCAAACTGTACTCACAGCATCAGTCCAAAAATATTTAGGCAAATTTGTCTCATTAAGAAGAGTTCTTGCACCTTCTTCAAGGGATCTATTTTTCCTCTCCACAACACCATTTTGTTAAGGTGTTCTTGGAGCTTAAAAATTGTGGTTAATTCCATTTTCTTCACAGAATTTTTCAAAATGTTCATTTTGGAATTCTCCACCATGATCACTTCTTATTGAGATAATTTTTCATCCCTTTTCATTTTGAGCAAGTTTGGCCAGTTTTCTAAAAGCATTGAAAGCTTCATTCTTGGATTTCAAAAACAAAGTCCATGTGAATCTAGAGTAATCATCTACAATGACAAACCCATAGTAATTACCTCCTAAACTCATAGTTCTAGAAGGACCAAGCAAATCTATGTAAAGTAATTCAAGGGGTCTTGAGGTAGAAAAAACATTTTTACTTTGAAATAAATTTTTGGTTTGTTTCCCCTTTTGACAAGCATCACATAATTTGTCCTTTTCAAACTTGATTTTGGGTAACCCAATGACTAAATCCTTTTTAATTAGCTTGTTCATATGATGCATGTTAATGTGACTTGCCCTTCTATGCCACAGACAAGATTCATCAATTTTACTTATTAAACAAGAAGTGTTGTGAAAGAATGCACGATCAATGGAGAGTAAATAGATATTACCTTTTCTTTTACCTATATGAATCACTTCACCATTTTGTCCATCACACATCATGTAGCAATTGTCATTAAATGACACTTTGAACCCTTTATCACAAAGTTAGCTTATACTTAGGAGATTATGCTTTAAACCTTCCACATAAAGAACATTTCTTATTTTGGTTTTAAAGCTATCTCTTATATTTCCTTCACCTATTATCTTCCCTTTGTTGTTGTCTCCATAGGTGACAAATCCACCATCTTTAAGATTCAGAGTTGTGACCATTGATATGTCACCAGTCATATATTTAGATCATCCACTATAAAGATACCATAATGATGATCTTGCTCTTAGACATACCTGCAAAATTCAAATCAATTTTCAAAGGAAGGTACCCAATTAAGGTTGGGTCCATAGGGGTTAGCTATTTCCTTCTTCTTTTGCACCCAAATACAATCTCTATTAGGCACATAGAATCTCCTAGCATATCATTTATAGGATGTATGTCCTTTCATCACACAATAGTTGCATGTTACAAATTTTGATGAATTTCTCAAGTAAGTATTTTGATTGATCTTTGAGTTATTGAACTTCTTTTGATTCTTCTGTGTTGGTGGTGGAAATACAGTTTTGCCAAAAGACTTTAAGCCTTGTTTGTAACCCAAACCAGAAGTATCTCCAGAATATTTATGCACACTCAACATTTCTGCCAAGTTGTATTTACCTTTGTAAAGCTTCCTCAAAAGATTAATTAAGTCACTGTTCTTGGATAAGAGTAACATATATTTTTCTCCTTGACTTCTTTTGTAAGCATCAAAATCCTTTTGCAACATATTGTATTTGTCAACATTAGTAGAAGAAGAAGCACATACACATCCATTCATTTTGTAACTTGAAACAAGTTTTTCATTTTCTTTTTTCAAGTTGCAAATTTCAGTTTGCAATTCTGTAATTTTTGCAACATGTCATCTAAGATTTCCTTTTAGCTTATTATTGGATTTTGCAAGCTTTTAGTGTAACGACCTAAAAATTATACTAGATATTATTAATATTATTATTATTAGGATTAAATTTTTAAGAAGCGTATGTTATTATTAATTCTAAAAACGTATAACTTACAAAAGAGTTGAAACTAGTATATTATAGGTAACCACAGTCCTTGTTACAAAAGTCATTATTGAACAAGTACAAGCTTTTCCAAACAAAAGTCTACTTCATTTTTCTTCATTTCCACACCATCACCGACTTAGGTTATCAAGGAAGTTGACCACTGTTGCCATCTAAAAAAAATGAAACAAATCTAGTGAGAAATAAAAATTTCTCAGTAGGCAAGGCTAAACCACCGAACACGTTAGTACGTTAGTAAATCATTGATATATTCAAACAAATTCATTAAAATAAATATGCAAACTATATGAATGCATGAAATGAACTATCCCAGGGTGCAAATGGGCTCTACATATCGTACTGCATGTAGCTACACCTCTTACTGGATGTAGATGCTGCGATCGTCTTACGCAAACATGCATGAATTTTGCCATATATCTACACCTGGGCACTACATATCGTACTGTATGTAGCATCAGATTCAGTTTCACAAAATCTCGTACTGGACTTGGAAACATGAATCAACCTATAATTACATCAACATAATAAAATCCATAATAAAATACATATCATCTTATGGAAAGATGTTTTTATCATAACATCATATGTACTAAAAGTATGGTTAGGCTACCATACCTTATTCAAACAAAATCATACCAACTTAGGCATGATAATTGATTATCCTCAAGCTACAGACAAATCATGTTAGTATTCTAACTGATAAAACCACAATATATCTTCCAAAAAATTTCTAATTCCTTTAAACCTTCATAAGAAAAGATCATAACCTAGCATGCATCTTAATCTCCTTTCACCTACCACCTTGCTACTTTATCCTCAAAATTGAATTATTCTAGTATTTGAACCATTTAACTACACACCATTCAACCTTTACTTCTAAAAATTAATACAGAATAATCCCATAATAAAAATATGAATTAACAGTCCAAATATCATCAAAATCACTTCCAAAGATCACTAAATATACTTCCAAACATAACTAATATTTTAGCATATAAATCATCACTTATCCTATGGTTTATATCAACATTTCTACATCATAAAATAGACTTCAAATGACATAAATTTCTAGCCTAACTAGTAGTCATAAATCTGTACATATAAGCATGTAAATCAGTCTAAAAATTTTCTTAACTAAAGATTAAAGCCTAGCCTACCTCAAGTGAGTTTGAGTCTTGAAAATAGAATGGAATAATGGCTTCCTTCTTTGGGAAGTCCTATAAGAGATGAAGCTTTGATATCCTTCTTCTAAACTTGTCAAACTCTTCCTAAGGTTGTTAGCTTTACACGAAATTTCTTCAAGGTGGTGGGGTTTCTTTTCCTACTTGATTCATGCTTTAAAAGGAAAGATGAAAGTGAAATGAAAGTGATATGAGGGAGAGGATTCACGTGAATGGGGTAGGAGGAATGCCTTGAGAATGGTTTGCACTTAAGGTCCCCATTCTCCCTTTATATAGTGTTTAGAAAATAATTTAATATTCAAGGACATTTTTGCCCTTCCTAACTTAATTACCTTCATTTAGTTCCATTCTAACTAAATTACCTTCATTTAGTTTCATCCTAACTTAATTACTTCTTATTCCTTTAGATCTTAACTAAGTTCATTATGATTCTTTTACTTTATTAAAAAAAATATTCAACATTCATTATGTTGCTTACAAGTGTCATTACACTTGTCTTCACCATAATCCTTCCTTTACAAGTGTCCACTTACTTGGCATTTCTTGAAGTTTCTTCCACCACTTGTCCAATTCATGAAGATTCTCATATCTTCTACATGGTTCACGTGAAGGCTAGATAAATGGAGAAAGATCTTTGCTTCATTTTCATGTTACTTGTATCCATGCCATACAAGTGTCCTACCACTTGTATTCATCATGGAGCTTGCCTTTACAAGTGGTTTTCATGAAACTTCTCCTCCTTTCCACCCCATTCCACGTGATCTTCAAGCTTAAGGGGAAAGGAAGACAATTTTTGCTTCTTTGAATGCTACATGTGTCATTTTTGATGATGAATAAAAATCTAATTCCAATTATGGTTTTCCATATGGCATTTTCTTGTAGAAAGTCAAGTTTGATTTGAATTCTCCTATCTAAAGATAATATTAAATGATAGAATTCTAGAGATTACCAGAAATTGATTTTAATAACAATTTAAATTACTCACAAGCTATTTATACAAAGTATTGCATAAACCTTACATACTGGACTGCTTTTATCTAAATTTTGATTGGTCCATACTACTTCTGACCATCAAAATTACTAAACTATTTTATTAAATAGGTCTATACATCCTACAATTAAAAGAAAATCCCATAGATTTTATTTATCATTTTTTCATATTTTTCTGATGCTTGAATTCTCATGAATAAAGTTTCAAAGTCATCACCGTATAAAATTCATAGAAATTCTATTTTGAGGTTTTCTGTCACAAAATATTTTGATACTTAGTCAGCTAAGTGTATTCTATAATTTCATCTAGTTTCTACAAAATTTCTAAAGATATTTGGGCATTTATGGCCTAAGGGCAATTTGGTAATTTTGCCATTCATCGTAGGGGTATTTTTGTCATTTCCAAAATATCCAAGGATATTTTTGTAATTTTTACTTTAACAAAAAATATCCAAGTATTATCAAACTTCCACAATTCAATTATAATTATAAATTCAAGATATAATTTTGAGGATGTTACATTTGGGCCTCTTCATGCATTTCTTGA
Source organism: Glycine tomentella (assembly GCA_007407185.1). Classification (NCBI taxonomy): domain Eukaryota; kingdom Viridiplantae; phylum Streptophyta; class Magnoliopsida; order Fabales; family Fabaceae; genus Glycine; species Glycine tomentella. The sequence goes on from PYAF01002300.1 coordinate 32,059, forward strand.
AAAGCATCAATAACTTAATCAAGTTCAGAATTTACCTCAGTTCCAGCAATTGAGAGATCATCATCATCTTCATTGACTGTAAAAGTGAGACACACATTTGCTTCTTCATCTTCAGTTGATGATTCAGAAGTTGTTGACTCATTATCTTCCCAAACTATGTAGGCTCTCTTAGGCTTTCCTTCTTTCTTTATCTTGTTTTCACCTTGTTGCTTCTTCAAAAAGATAGAGCATTCAGATTTAATGTGGCCAGACTTACCACATTCAAAGCAAGTCAAGTTGTTGTCACTCCTTTTGTTGTTGTTGTTGTTGTTGTCGTTCTTTGTGAATTTTATGTTCTTGTTTTTCCTTAAGAACTTGCTGAACTTTTTGACAATCACGTTCATGTTGTCCTCTTCATCTTCTTCACTTGAGTCTTCCATGTTTTCAACCTTTGAGGATGCAGCTTTCAAGGCTATGCTTTTATGTTTCTTTTCTGCATTTTCAGCATTGGTTAGTTGTGACATTTCAAATTCATACTCAAGAAGCTTACAAAATAGTGCAGCCATGGACATTTTGGATAGATCTTTCGATTCTTTGATTGTTGTCACCTTTGGTTGTCATGGTCTTGTGAGACACTTCAAGATTTTGATATTCAATTCTTCAACATCAAAAATCTTTCCAAGACCAAGAAGTTGATTTACTATGTGAGTGAATCTTGTTTGAAGCTGAGATATGTTTTCTGTGGGATTCATCTTGAATATTTCATACTCATGTATTAAGGCATGCTTCCTTGATCTTCTAACTTCATCTGTCCCTTCATGAGTGATTTCCAACATTTCCCACATCTCCTTTGCACTTTTGCACCCAACAGTTCTAAAGAATTCATCAGAGGAAAGTGCAGAAGTAATCATATTCTTAGCTTTAAAATCATATTGAACCACTCTCTTTTCAACATCTGTCATTTCATCCCATTCTTTAGGAATCATATCATTACCAACAGTTTTTATATGAATCACAGGACCTTTTTCTATTGCATTCCAAGCTCCTGGGTCATTTGACTGAATAAAGATTTTGTCCTAGAAACCACTTCACCTGGTGATGTACAAGACACTTATGTTTGTGAGGAGGTCAAGCATTACTGGACGAAAAGGTTGAAAACAATAGGAATACCCACAATAACCAAGAGGGGGGTAAATTGGTTAAAACTTGGTCTTTTAAAAATATATTTATCAAATCAGAGTTAAGGGATATTTATCATTTTTAAAACCAAGAATGCTTTTATTTAATCAACTTACTCAATTCAAGAAACCAATAGCTCAAAACAGAGCTTGTTAGGTAATGATAATGAAACAAGGAACAAATGAACAAAATGATTTGTAGAGATAGAGATAAAGAAAATCAACACAAGAAATTTATTTCGGTTCACTTCACAACAGAAACTATATCCAGTTTCTTCTAATCAACACTAGATTAGAGTTTCACTATTATAAATTTATATTCTTACAAGCTTTACAACAACCTCTCTTTATCAACTCTAGATAAAGAATAAAAATCTAAAACTCTATTAGACTTCTAAGGAACAAGAACCAGAGAACACTACTATGTTCTTTCCTAGAAAACACTACTCTAGCCAAAGCTTCAAGAACCCACATATAATAGCATCAAATAATAGAAATTACAAAAAACGAAATTACAAACACAGATAATGGAGAGAGACAACCTGATGATCCAATGGATATGAATGCATATGAATTACCAATTAAGGTTGAGTAGCATAAAACAGAATTTCAGAACATGCTCTCCATTAAACTCTTGATGTTTCTTGCCCAAAAATCATTCAATAGCTCATGATGATTAAAGAGTGGGACAAGAAGTTAGTAAACCCAGAAAATCACTTTCAAACTCTTAGAAGGCTTGTGTATATTCAGAAAATATGAAGTGTTCAAGTTAGAAATTAAGCCAAGCCTTCCTTCTATTTATAACATAATTTTGTAACAACCTGTGATCGATTAAACGCGCCCAATAATCGATTAAAATGCATATGTAATCGATTAAATTATTACTTACTCAATTAAAGTGTTCAAGGCACATTCTGGGTTTCAATAATGAACAAAATAATCGATTAAACCGAGTTGTAATTGATTAAGTCAGAAAAGTCTTATTTCAGAAAATAGCCTGTGTAATTGATTACCAATAATGGTAATCGATTAAGGCAGCAAAGAAGACTTTTTCAAATAGCCTACGTAATCGATTACGAATAATGGTAATTGATTATCACAGCAAGACACAAAATACATTTTACACTATGTAATCGATTACAAGGAATGTGTAATCGATTAAAACATTAATCAAAGCTTTTCAGTTTCAAATACGAGCCAAATAATCGATTAATCCGATGTATAATCGATTAAAATGTTCGTTAAAGCTTTTCTAGTTTTAAACATGAACTGAATCATTTAAAATTCTATGTAATCAATTAAAACAGTAAAATTATATTTTTCCAAAAACATTACTCAATTAAATCTTTTTTTTTTTCAAATAGTAAGTAACTTTGATATTTTTATGAAAATCGTTTAAGCATGTTAATGAATATCTGAATGCAATGCAAGGATTAAAAGATTGTCTTATCCTACACTTCATTTGAATTACAATATTCAAGGCATGTGAAAAGCTCAAAACAATCTTCTAAGTCATAGGCTTCATTCTTCAAGTTGCTCCCCCTATATCCAACAAAGGTATCCAGTGGAGGAAAGATTCTTCTTAAGGATTTTCAAGACTTGGAAGAAAGGGTGCAATCCTCAACTAGAACTCTTGAAGATTCAAAAGAAAAGTGCAAGGGAATGCTTAAACAAAGCTCTTAATACAAAAATAATGCATTGTTGCTAATAATGAGCTTGATAAGTTGAAAAAGAACTCAGATCTCTGGACAAAATGTCAACATTATAAAAAGGTTTCTTTTGATTTAAACTATAAGCTTAGAGGACGTGAGGTCTTGAAGGAACTACATCCTAAGATTGTAAAACTCTATAAGGAGATAGAAACCTTGAGAGATAACATAGGCAAATTTGTTAGTGGTCATGCAGCCCTTAATAAAATTATTAAGGTGCAAAGAAAACCCAAAGACAAATCAAGTCATGGTTTCAAAGGAAAAAAGGTTGTGCATGGTGAAGACATTACTGTTTGTTATTTCTGTGTAAAGGTGGGTCATGAGACTCATAAGTGCAAGGGCCTCCCTGAAAAGGGCAACCCATCAAAGGGTCTGTCCACTGCTTACCAGCACCCACAAGCTAACAAGGAAAAAAAGACCCAAAAAGATTGGGTACCTAAGAGTAAAAAAGTTCCTATTGCAGATCTCCATGATAACAGGCAAGAAACACTAGTCATGGTACCTGGACAGTGGTTGCTCACCACACATGATAGGTAAAAGTCTATGTTTCAATCCCTAAGTACTATGTCTGGTGGGGTGGTCACTTTCAGAGGGAATCAAAAAGGTCTGATAATTGGTGTAAGTAAGATTTGTATTCCTCCTTATCCTCCTATTGAAAATGTGTTGCTTGTTAAAGAATTGAAGCATAATCTGCTGAGAATAAGTCAATTATGTGATAGTGGATATAATTTCACCTTTAACAAGGATATGTGTATAGTTTAGAACAATGATAGTTCTTCACTCTTCTCTGCTAAGAGATAAGGAAATCTCTATAAGATTAAACTTGGTCATCTATCCAGTCAAAAGGTGTCATGCTTATTCTCAGTCAAAGAGTGTCATTGGGGTTAATCTCAAAGTTTCAAAAGCATAGCCTTATAAGAAGACTTCCAAAGTTGCCATATCAAGATTATTTACTTTGTGAAGCTTGCTAGAAAGGGAAACTAGTAAAAAGTTCTTTTAAAGCCAAAAATGTTGTTTTCACTTCTAGGACTTTAAAGCTACTACACATTGACTGTTTGGACCAACCAGGACTGTATCCCTCTTTGGATGCATATATGGTATGGTCATAGTGGACGATTACACTCGATGGACATGGATCTGGTTCCTAACCCACAAGGATGAGTCTTTTGATACCTTCTATAAATTTTGTAAAAATATTGAAAATGAAAAAGGTATTTGTATCTCTTCAATCAGAAGTGATCATGGAGGAGAGTTTAAAACGATCTTTTTGAAAAATTCTGTGAATACAATGGTATTATCACAATTTTTGCACTCCAAGAACACTACAATAGAATGGAGTTATTGAGAGGAAAAATAGATCACTTCAAGAAATGACTAGGACCATGCTTAACGACCACTTAACCCCCAAACACTTTTGGGCTGAAGCAGTAAACACTGCCTATTATTTACAAAACATAAATTTATATTAGGCCAATCTTAAAGAAGACTCACTATGAATTTTGGAAGCGACGTAAGCCCAACAATTCTTATTTCCACCATTTGGGTGTCAATGTTTCATTCTAAATACCAAGGACAATCTTGGAAAGTTTGACTCTAAATGTTATTCTAGAATCTTACTTTTATACTTTGAATCGTCTAAGGCATATAAAGTGTATAACTCCAGAAACTTAACTGCAGAAGAGGCCATTCATGTGAGATTTAATGACAACAAGTCTGAGACTACAATGTCAAAGCTGGATGAGTCCTTTGCAGAGATGAAAATAGAAGATATCGTTAAGCTTGATGTTGTGCCTAGTCAGAACCAACTTATGTCCAAATCACCAGTGGACGATCAATCTAAAGATGTCAAAGAACCAACTAGACGCTTGCTGAGGAAGCATTATCTAGAGTCCTAGATCATTGGTGATCCTAAGGACAAAGTCCAGACAAGGAATTCTCTTAAGCACACAGAGCTACTATTCAAGATCGAGTCAAAGAACATAGATGATGTTATGTCTAATGAATACTGAGTCAAAGCAGTTCAAGAAGAGCTGGACCCATTTTAGAAAAACGATGTATGGAAGCTTGTAGAACTGCCGAAAGGCAAATCTGTTATTGGAGCAAAGTAGGTGTTCAGAAATAAGTTGGACGAAATAGGTAAGGTTGTGAGGAACAAGGCTAGGCTTGTTGTAACGCCCCATATGCATCCGGTTCATTAACATTCATTTATGGTCTTTAAATGCAGCAATTAACTAAAGCTAATTAATTCGGGGCCAATAAACAAAATAACGTCATCAAACGTCATCAACAATAACATCTTGACATTATGTATGGTAATTACTCGCATCATACAACCAGAGGACCAAAATAAGCCATATACATATATCTCAGTAAATGTATCTCAACAATGGTTGTACAAAACTAGAAGTATCAGATACCATATCCTCTCTCAACATACATCAGTGTCTTCAAAATATACAACATATACACAATATACATTATGTTGATTTGAGGGGGAGCTCTTGAAGAATTAAAGCAATGTAAAGACTTGGCAATGTTTTGACTTTCAACATGCTTGAAGGCTTGAAAGCTTGAAGATGAAGAATTGTGATTAAATGTAAAAGGAAAGAAAGCCTTCTGTTGATCCAAGTTCTTTCATGCATACCATTTATAATCATTCATGCATTGCATCATAAAAGGCTTTAAGTAATTGATTTGGAACTTAAAAGAAGCTAAGTGTTTTGGAAAAATGGCCTTAAGCTGGTTTAATCATTACTTCACATAGAGAATCGATTATTTTGTTCTTAAAGCTTTCTGGAAATTATCAAGAACAACTTAATCGATTACATCATCGTGTTAATCGATTATTTCATCCTAGAATACACATAGATTTGACTGAGTGACTGGTTTAATCGATTACCACTAATCCGTAATCGATTACTTGCCTATTTAGAAAAAGGATCACTCTGTCTTAATCGATTACCATTTATTGTAATCGATTATTTAGTTCATTTCATGTTTTGCACATTGTCTGCCTTAATCGATTACCATATATTGTAATCGATTACTATTCACAAACATGATTTTTGCAAAGTCTGATTTAATCGATTACACCTCGGGATAATCGATTAAATGACCCGTTGATATAACCCAGAATTACTGAGATTTGCAAAATGAGATTTGCAACTTAAAAATTACTTAAAGGAAATCTAAGATGGTATATTGAGAAAATTACTGAGTTACAAAATGAGATTTGCAACTTGAAAGAAGAAAATGAAAAACTTGTTTCAAGTTACAAATTGAATGGATGTGTGTGTGCCTCTTCCTCTAGCAGTGTTGACAAGTTTAATTTGCTTCAAAAGGATTTTGATGAGTATAAAAAGAGCCAAGGTGAAAAACATATGCTGCTCATGGCTGAAAACAGTGATTTGATTGATCTCTTGAGAAAGTTTTACAAGGGAAAATGCAACTTGGCTGAAATGCTGAGTGTGCAAAGATATGCTGGTGATACTTCGGGATTGGGGTACAAATATGGTTCAAAATCTAAGGGTAAAACAGTTTTTGTACCTCCAAAATAGAAGAATCAAAAGTGACAAAGAATTCAAGAGTTAATCAAAATTCTGGTTTTAGGAAAAACTTCAAATCTGTCACTTGCAACTATTGCATGAAAAAGGGGCACACATCATTTAAATGCTATGCTAGAAGATTCTATGTGCCTAATGGTGATTGCATTTGGGTTCCCAAAAGAATAAAAAATGCTAACCCCTATGGAACCAACTTAAATTGGGTACCTACTCCTTTGAAGTAATTTGTTTCTTTTGTAGGTGTGTCTTAGAGCAAGTTCTTCTCTATGGTATCTTGATAGTGGATGCTCAAGACACATGACTGGTGACATGTCCTTGCTAGAGAATCTAACTTTTAAAGATGGGGGCTTTGTCACATATGGAGATAACAATAAAGGAAAGATCATGGGTGAGGGAAGCATTGGTGATAGCTTGAATACTAAAATCAGCAATGTACTGTATGTGGAAGGTTTGAAGCATAACTTGCTTAGCATTAGCCAATTATGTGACAAAGGCTACAAAATTTCCTTCAATCAAGATTTCTGCTTAATATGTGATGGTAAGAATGATGAGGTAATTCATATTGGTAAAAGGAAAGGTAATGTTTACTTGCTTTCTATTGACCATGCTTTGTTTCACAAAACCACATGCTTGTTAAATAAGATAGATGAAACTTGGCTGTGGCATAGGAGAGCTAGTCATATTAATATGCATCATATGAACAAGCTTATTAAAAAGGACTTAGTCATTGGCTTGCCAAAACTCAGATTTGAGAAGGACAAATTGTGTGATGCATGTCAAAAGGGGAAACAAACAAAAATATATTTTCAAAGCAAAAACATTGTTTCCACCTCTAGACCACTTGAACTTTTACACATGGATTTGTTTGGTCCTTCAAGAACTATGAGTTTAGGGGGAAATTACTATGGATTAGTTATTGTTGATGATTTCTCTAGATTCACCTAGACTTTGTTTTTGAAATCCAAAAGTGATGCTTTCCATTCATTTCAAAAATTAGCCAAACTTGTTCAAAATGAAAAAGGATGTAAAATTGTTTCAATTATAAGTGATCATGGTGTGGGTTCCAAAATGAAGATTTTGAAAAATTCTGTGAGGAACATGGAATTAACCACAACTTTTCAGCCCCAAGAACACCTCAACAAAATGGTGTTGTGGAGAGGAAAAACAGATCACTTGAAGAAGGTGCTAGGACACTTCTAAATGAAACAAATTTACCCAAATATTTTTGGGTTGATGTTGTTAACACTGTTTGTTATACTTTAAATAGACTTCTCATAAGACCTATTTTGAAGAAAACCCCTTATGAGTTGTATAAAGGAAGAAAGCCCAATGTTTCTCACTTAAGAACCTTTGGCTGCAAATGCTTTGTTTTAAATAATGGAAAGGAATCACTTGGGAAGTTTCATGCAAAGGCTGATGAAGCCATCTTCCTTGGATATTCATTACAAAGCAAGGCATATAGAGTTTTCAATAAAAGAACCATGTGCATAGAGGAATCTGTCCATGTAATTTGTGATGAATCTAACCCCTCAAAAGAGGAAAAAGCTTGTGATGATGATGCAGGTCAAATAGAGCAGAATATTCAACTTGAGAAGATGTCTAT
>PYAF01002300.1:44499-75560 GCA_007407185.1 Glycine tomentella
GCCGGGAGGCTTGGCCGGGTAGCCAATTGTTGTGATTGTCTGATGTTTGTATCATGGAGACTGGGCCAGGGTGGAGGAGATTCCTCCATAGACCCTAAGCTTACTGAGATGTGTATCTCATCCCGTGTGGGGTTTATATTTTTTACAGGTGACTCTTCTGGCAGAGGAGAGCAGTCTCAGGGCAGGAGGCCCCAGTAGAGACTTGTCTGCTAAGCCAGATGACAGAGAGAGAGCTTGAAGGCTCAGTTTTGTTTTGATTCTGTTTTGTACCTTGACAAGAGGAGGTGTGTGTGTACACCTGAGATATGTATAGTTCTGTATACCCTCATGTGAGGGCCGTTATTCTTTTGTATCACCACTGTGTGGTGCTGAGACTGATGTATTTATATGTACAGAACTGTTGATGTAATGATATGAACTTTACTCCTGAGTGTATTGTGATGCATATGTTTATCTGCCTATATTATTGTATGGGAAACTGGATCAGCAGGGGTGTTTTATTATTCTGATGTGTGTCTTATTTGTGTTTTGTTCCATTCCATACATAATGAAGTCAAGAAAAGCGATTCTATGCTTCCGCTAAGTTTTTAACAAATGTTTTAAGCGCTAATCTGATATTATTAATGATAATACACTGGAGGCCTACGGGGTGTCACATTTAATGGTATCAAAGCGGTTTCTTGATAAGAACATTTTGTAGGGAACTTGATTGGTGCTTTGATTGTTGTTGTTTGACATAAGCATTGCATGTGGGTACATTAACTGTGGGCCTGATCAACTCACTGTCTGATGTACATGTGTAGTGCCATGGTGAGATCCAAAAGCACCAGTAGGGCTACCAATGCCCAGACTGATCCAGTTGCGGCTGCGTTGGCCACTATGCAGCAAGAGTTAACTGCAAATAGGCAGACCCAGGCAGATATGCAGTAAGAAATGACTGCTAACAGACAAACTCAGGAGGTTATGCAGCGGGAGATGGCTGCAACCAGAGAGATAAATGAAGCCTTAATGAAGGCTAATCATGAGCTGCTAGAGGAGGTGAAGATTCTGAGGAGGGATGACAGAGTATCCTCCACACCTTCTACACATGAGGGCGAGGGAAGTCGCTAGCAGGTTGGTGGGAGTCACCTGCGAGGGGACCAGATGTCCCAAGCTGAGGCTGAGAGTGATGCAGCAGCCAGAGGGAAAATGCTTATTACATTCCGTAAGCATGACCCTCCAGTCTTTATTGGTGGCTATGATCCAGTTGTTGCAACAAGGTGGCTGCAAGCCTTAGAGAAGATCTTTACTGTAATGGAGTGCCCGGACCACCAGAGGTTGCTGTATGCGACCTACATGCAGTAGGGAGATGGCCACGAGTGGTGGACGACCACAGCGCAGCTTTTGAGAGGCCGGGGAGAGATGATCACCTGGCAGACATTCGAGGCCTGCTTCCTGGATAGGTATTTCCCCAAAGATGCCCGGGAGCAGAAGCAGGCGGAGTTTGATAGCCTCATCCAAGGGAGCATGACAGTGGACGAGTATCTGGCCAAATTTAATGAGCTGGCCAAGTATGCTCACTCCAGGAGATCCTTGCCCGAAGCTGATATTCTAGCGGCTAAGTTCCAGAGGGGACTTAGGAATGAGATAGAGGTGCTGGTGGCCGGAAGCGGATCCCAAGACATGGACACCTTGGTGAGGCAGTGTCGCCAAGTAGAAGACATTCTGCGGAGACACAGAGGTAGTTAGCCTACTCCCTCAGTCAGACAGGAGGGGAGAAGGCCTAGTGGTTCTGGCCCACCCGGTAAGGGTAAGGGCAAGGAGTTGAGGGTCTCTACTCCATCTGACAGATTCAAGAAAGGGTCGGGGCAGAATGGTTCAGCTCGGAGAAGACCACCTCCGAAGTGCCCTGCTTGTGAAAGGGAACACTGGGGAGTGTGTTCCTCAGGCCAGATGGTGTGCTTCAGATGTGGCAAGCTAGGCCACCTAGCTCGAGAGTGCCCATAGACAGAGAGTCGGGCACAGGCTACTCCAGCAGAGATGATCGCACCCACAGCAGGACGGGTGTATACAGTGGATGTCAGGGAAGCAGCCAGAGCTCCAGACCTGATCAGAGGTACAGTTCTGATCGATGACTGTGATGTTAGAGTGTTGTTTGATTCTGGAGCTACACATTCCTTCATACAGGATGTGGTTGTTGATAAGCTCCGATTGCCTAAGCTCAGTTTCGCTCCACCGATGAAGGTTACCATCGCATCTAGAGAGAGATGTCGGGTGAGCACGTGCTACAAAGACGTGCAGTTTCTGTACGATGGTAGAGAGTATGTGGTCGATCTGTTTTGTCTAGCTATGCCTACCCTTGAGATGATTTTGGGCATGGATTGGTTGGCCAAATATGGCGTGATGCTAGACTGTTGTCAGAAGAGGGTAGTTGTGCCTTCTGACGTGACCCGTTTGAGTTCCACTTCATTCCTATCAGTCTTGCAAGCCCGCAAGGCAATCATGGAGGGGGCTCAGGGCTATATCTTCGCTGGTGTGACAGAAGATAAGCCAAGTGTTGATCTGTCGCGGATCCCGGTGGTGAGCAAGTTTGTGGATGTGTTTCCTGAGGAGATTACTCAGCTACCACCAGAAAGAGAGATTGAGTTCTCCATTGATCTGGTTCCTGGTGTGGGACCGATATCTGTGGCACCTTATCGTATGGCTCCTCTGGAGTTGAGGGAGCTAAAGGTGCAATTGGAGGACCTGCTGTCAAAATAGTTTATAAGATCGAGTGTCTCACCTTGGGAATCACCGGTGATCTTTGTGAAGAAGAAGGACGGCAACATGAGACTATGTGTAGACTACAGGCAGTTGAATAAGGTTACTGTGAAGAATAAGTATCCTCTGCCTCGTATTGATGATCTGTTGGATCAGTTGAGGGGAGCCAGGGTGTTCTCCAAGATAGACCTGAGATCCGGATATCATCAGATTCGGATCAAGCCTACAGACATACCTAAGACAGCCTTCCGGTCAAGGTATGGTCACTTTGAGTATAGGTTATCCCTTTTGGTCTGACGAATGCTCCAGCAGTGTTCATGGATTATATGAACAGGGTATTCAGACCTTTCTTGGATCAGCTTGCGGTGGTGTTCATCGATGACATACTGATCTACTCCAAACGGAGGCGGAGCATGCCGAGCATCTCAGGACAGTCCTTCAGATTTTGAGGAACAAGCAGCTATATGCTAAGTTGGCCAAGTGTGAGTTTTGGCTGACTGAGGTGAAGTTTTTGGGCCATGTGATCTCAGCAGCTGGTGTATCAGTGGATCCCAGCAAGATAGAGGCAGTGATGTCCTGGGAGAGGCCTAAGGACGTGTCTGAGATCTGGAGTTTCCTGGGATTAGTCGGCAATTACCGAAGATTTATTCAGGGGCTTTCTCAGTTGGTGATACCTCTGACTCGACTCACACGGAAGGGGGTTCCATTTTTTTGGACCCATGAGTGTGAGTAGTGCTTCCAGGAGCTAAAGGAGCGGTTGACCACAGCTCCAGTGTTGACTCTTCCTGATCCTGAAGGAACCTTTGAGGTGTATTGTGACGCTTCCAAGCGGGGACTTGGATGTGTGCTGATGCAAGATAAGAAGGTAGTTGCCTATGCTTCTCGGCAACTGAAACCTCATGAAAAGTCTTATCCGGCACATGATCTGGAGCTGGCAGCTGTGGTGTTTGCTCTAAAGATTTGGAGGCACTATCTATATGGTGCTAAACTGGTGGTATTCAGTGACCACAAGAGCCTCAGATATCTCTTTGATCAGAAAGAGTTGAATATGAGACAGAGGCGTTGGATGGAGTTCCTCAAGGATTATGATTTTGAGTTGAGATACCATCCAGGCAAAGCGAATGTGGTTGCTGATGCTTTGAGTAGGAAACATGTGTGTACCGCCTGCATGATGATCTCTGATTGCAAGTAAATTGAGCAATTCAGAGATATGCACTTGATGGTGACAGAAGGTGCTTATGGTCTTGAGTTGAGTAGGACCAAGGTGGATAATGAATTGATCAGGAGAATCCGAGAAGCTCAGCAGCAGGATGAGGCTGTGAGGGCCATGATTGGCCAGCAGGATGTCTCCTGGGAGGATCACGACTTGGTGATGTACCAAGGTCGTATTGTGGTGCCTAAAGGCGAGTTGAGAGATGTTGTCCTATTTGAGGCACATAAGGGCCAGTTCAACATTCATCCAGGAGCCACTAAGATGTATCATGACTTGAAGAGAAATTTCTGGTGGCCAGGGATGAAGAGAGACATAGCTGAACATGTGACAAAGTGTTTGGTGTGTCAGAAGGTAAAGATTGAGCATCAGAGACCGTCTGGTCTGTTACAACCTTTACAGATCCTGAATGGAAATGGGATAGCATTTCCATGGATTTCGTGGTGGGATTACCAAGGACTCAGAGTGGATGTGACTTCATCTGGGTGATTGTGGATAGGCTGACCAAGTCTGCTCATTTCTTACCTGTGAGGTCTGACTACACTACAGAGAAGTTAGCCCAGCTGTATGTCAAGGAGATTGTGAGATTACATGGAGTTCCTGACAGTATTATCAGAGACAGATATCCGAAGTTCACCTCCAGGTTTTGGGGTGCTCTTCAAGATGCTTTTGGAACCCAGCTGAGACTCAGCACAGCCTACCATCCTCAGACAAATGGTCAGACAGAGAGGACCATCCAGACCCTGGAGGATATGCTGAGAGCTTGTGCCTTGGAGCAAGGTACTAGCTGGGACAGATATCTACCTCTAGTGGAGTTCTCATACAATAACAGTTTTCATGCCAGTTTGGGAATGGCACCATACGAGGCTTTGTATGGCCGATGGTGCCAAACTCCGGTTTGTTGGACAGAGGTGGGAGAAAGACAGCTCCTTGGACCTGAGATGGTTCAAGAGACTTCTGAGCAGATCAGGATGATCAGAGACAAGTTGATGAAGGCTCAGAGTCAACAGAGGAGTTATTATGATCAGAAACACAAACCCTTGCAGTTTAAGGAGGGTGAGATTATCTCCAGTTACCGGAGTAGGACGAGCCTTGGGTGTGAGGAAGCTTAGCCCTAGGTTCATTGGTCCATATCAGATCCTTCAGAAGGTAGGACCAGTGGCCTATAGGCTAGCGTTACCTCCCCAATTGTCAGGGCTACATGATGTGTTCCACGTGTCTCAGTTGAGGAATTATGTGGCTGATCCCTCACACGTGGTAGAGCCTGACACAGTTCACATTAGAGAGAATCTGACAATTTCTACAGACCCCTGAGGATTCTAGACTGAATGGAAAAGCAGATCCGCAGCAAGTCTATTCCCATAGTCAAGGTACAATGGGAAGGAAGGACACCTGAGGAAGCAACTTGGGAACGAGAGCAGGAACTGTTGCAGCTATATCCCGAGTTAGCTAACAGGTATGTTTCTGAATTTTGCGGACAAAATTCCTAAAAAGGAGGGGTGAGTGTGATGACCCTCAGTGTGGCGCGGTTAGCGCCAGATCCCGCGCGATTAGCGTCGGGATTGTTCAGTAGAAAACCCTGCGAGGGGTGTGGCGCGGGTAACGCCAGGGTTGGCGCGGGTAGCGCCAAACCCACTGGAACTTGACGCCCAGAGCGCCAGAGCCACGCGAGGAGTGCCATGGTCTCTGGAATGTGGCGCCAAGGGCGCCAGATTCTCTGGAAAGGGACGCCTGAGGCGTCGATGTGGCGCGAGGAGCGCCAGAGGATTCCCAGCCCGCGCGATTAGCGCCATCGTTGGCGCGGGAAGTGGCCTGGAACATCCTTTTTCCCTGGTTTTCCACGCGATCAGCGCCAGATGTGGCGCGGACGACGCCATAAGGTTCTAGAAGTTGGCGCTGGAGGCGTGGGAGTGGCGCTGTTGGCGCCACAGACATCGCCATTGTGGCGCGGCTAGCGCCATAGGTGGCGCGATCAGCGCCAGACCTCTGGCAGGCCCAGTATAAAAGGCCAAAACGCGAAATTGAAGAGGAAAAACAGTTCTTCTTCCTCTCCACGCCAAAACCTCCATTGTTGGAGTGCCCAAGCTTCCTAGGACCTTGTTTTATGATCTAAACACCTCCCAATGACCTTTAATCTTGCTAGAAACCTTTGAGAGCTTTAATCCTTCATCCTTTCTTTTGAAAACCCATTGGGAGTGAGAATCCATTTCTCCAGAGGAAAGCTCAGAAACTTGAGTTTGGCGAAAACCCAAGGCGTTATATAAACACCAGAGCTTGAGGAAGCTGTCCTTCAACCTTTTTGGTCGTCATTGAGGTAAGAAACTCGAGTTTCTCGGTTACTCTGGGATTTGGGGTTTTCTGTGAATAGTGATCCATTTGAGCTGGGGCTAGAATTAGCCCAGGGTCCAGTAGAGAAACTTGTTTAGAGCAATGTAGTGATGAAGGATTAGCTTTCAGTTTTTGATTTGGGGAACTTTGAATCTTGGCTCTGTGGTTGCTTGTGTGGCTTTTGTGATGAGTCACTTGTTGGGTTTATGACCTGCTAGAGCCTTGATTTTATTCTGAGCATGTGAGGCTAGTTGGACGGTGCCTTCGATGAGGGTTAAACCATTCCAGAGATATATGGAATTATGAGCTGATGAGAGTTTGAACTCATGTATATGATGGGCATTGAGTCTCAGGTGACTCAATTGCTCTGTAGTTAGCCATGATGGACCTTCAAAGGTCAGAAGCCTGATGTGGGCTGAGCTTGATAAACCCGAAGTTAGAGGATTTCTGTTTTCCCTGTGATTGGATGCTTGTTGTATTTGGTTTGATATGAGCCTATATGCCTTGATTAGGGCTTGACACCGAGGGTGTCGGTGGCGGGTGCCATAGAGCAGGGAAAGAACTGCAGAGTGAGGCTTTGCCAGGTAAGTTCTTGGTCCCTCGGGATGATTTCCCGCTTGTTTGTGCCACACCACACTCCGGGAGGAGTGATGGTTGCATTCATGATGCATGCATTGTGGTTGTTGCATCCTCATAATGATATGCATGTGCATCTATGCTTGAAAAATGTATGATGCCTGTGATTAGATCTTCTGGCCAGTAAGATAGATATGGACCTCCCTAGGAGATGGTTTCCTCCTAGTTTTGTTTGCTCGTGGGTGATAATGATCCCAGGGTGATGATGATCCCTTAAGACCAAGAGATAGGTGTGTCCCGTCGCGGTTGAAGCCTATTCTCGGAGGTACCATATACGTGCATCCATGCATAAGGGGTAGCTCCCGATGGGATAGCACGGGTGTGAGTTCCGGTCTCACACTGAGGTTAGGCGTTGATGATGATACGCCGTACATAGAGCAAGATGACTTGCTCATATTGTTATGAGGGCCAGGAGGCCTGGCCGGGTAGCCAATTGTTGTGATTGCCTAATGTCTGTATCATGGAAAATGGGCCAGGGTGGAGGAGATTTCTCCATGGACCCTGAGCTTACTGAGATGTGTATCTCATCCCGTGTAGGGTTTATATTTTTTACATGTGACTCTTCTGGCAAAGGAGAGCAGTCTCAGGGCAGGAGGCCCCAGTAGAGACGTGTGTTCTAAGCCAGATGACAGAGAGAGAGCTTGAAGGCTCAGTTTTGTTTTGATTATGTTTTGTACCTTGACAAGAGGAGGTGTGTGTGTACACCTGAGATATGTATAGTTATGTATACCCTCATGTGAGGGCCGTTATTCTGTTGTATCACCACTGTGTGGTGCTGAGACTGATGTATTTATATGTACAGAACTGTTGATGTAATGATATGAACTTTACTCCTGAGTGTATTGTGATGCATATGTTTATCTGCCTATATTATTGTATGGGAAACTGGATCAGCAGGGGTGTTTATTATTCTGATGTGTGTCTTATTTGTGTTTTGTTCCATTCCATACATAATGAAGCCAAGAAAAGCGATTCTATGCTTCTGCTAAGTTTTTAACAAATGTTTTAAGCGCTAATCTAATATTATTAATGATAATACACCGAAGGCCTACGGGGTGTTACATTTTCAAACTTAAGAAAGCCCTTTATGGTCTAAAACAAGTACCAAGATCATGGTATGAAAGGTTGAGTAAGTTTTTGCTTGATCAATCTTTTGTAAGGGGCAATGTTAATAAAACCTTGTTCATCAAAAGGTAAAAGAATGATATTCTACTGGTTCAAATCTATGTTGATGATATTATTTTTAGTTCAACTAATCAGAAACTTTGTAAAGAATTTTCTGCAGCTATGCAACAAGAATTTGAGATAGGAGAGTTGACATTCTTCCTAGGATTACAAGTCAAGCAATTGAAGAATGGAACTTTTCTCAGTCAATCGAAATACTGCCTTGAAGTAATCAAGAAGTTTGAAATGGATAAAAGCAAAGATGTTGCAACTCCCATGGCAACTTCAACCTATCTTGATTCAGATGAGAAAGGGAAGAAAGTAGATGAATCCAAGTATAGAGGGATGATTGGATCATTACTCTACTTAACAGCTAGCAGACCAGATATCATGCTAAGTGTTTGCTTGTGTGCAAGATATCAAGCAAATCCAAAAGAGTCTCATCTTACAGCTGTAAAGAGGATCATTAAATATCTCAAGGCAACACCCAAAGTTGGGCTTTGGTATCCTAGAGATGCATCTATAAATATTTTTGGTTATTCTGATTCTGATTTTGCAGGATGCAAGCTTGATAGGAAAAGTACTAGTGGAACTTGTCATCTCCTTGGAAGCTCACTTATTTCTTGGCATTGCAAGAAACAAGCTTGTGTAGCTCTATCCACTGCAGAAACTGAGTACATTTTAGCTGGTAGTTGTTGTGCTCAGAGTATATGGCTCAAGCAACAATTACAAGACTATGGAGTAGATCTAAAGAAGATCCCACTGATGTGTGACAACACAAGTGCTATCAACATCTCAAAGAATCCTGTGATGCATTCAAGGACCAAACATATAGAGATTAGACATCATTTTGTAAGAGATCATGTGCAGAAAGGTAACATAAAGGTAGAATTTATTGATACACATCATCAACTTGCTGATATTTTTACAAAACCTCTGCCTAAGGACAGATTTTACACTCTTAGAAACATGCTAGGAATTCTTGATGAAAACAACATTATCTAGCTTGTTTGTTACATAATTCATGTGAAAAATTGAAAGCCTCTTGCCATCATCATCATTCAAATGTATTAAAAGCTGTATCAAATGTTAAAATGCTCTGTTCTCTGCTATACGTGTTGTAATAATCGATTAAGACTCAGAATAATCGATTATTTTCATTAAAACTGACATTCAGTGTGAAAATCAGGCTAATGTAATCGATTACATCAAAGTCGTAATCGATTACTCTTCAAAAATCAAAATTTGTACCTTCCTGTAATAATCGATTACCAATCGGGTTAATCGATTACATGATTAAAAATTCTACTCAGGAAATAGATGTATTGCTGTAATAATCGATTACCACTCGGGTTAATCGATTAAAACGTTCTTATCTATGTTTAGATTGCCTTCTTTAAGCAAATAATCGACTACATAAGACATATAATCGATTACTGGTCATCTTCAACCTCTGGCAATCATTAAAATAATCGATTACATCACAGATTAATCGATTACACTGCTTAAATTTTGTTACTTGGTGCACTGAAATAATCGATTACTTGAGAAATTAATCGATTATTAGAGCTGTTATGTGGTTTCTGACAGTTTTTTCTGGATATCTATAACGTCTAAACCACTATTAACCTCCATTAACTGTCTATAACAGCTATATTTTTGAAAAATCTGAACGTTGAAGGCTTAATCCTTGCCTATAAATGGTAGCTTTATGATTCAATTTTTTCTTGCACCAAACTCCATCCTTTCTTACATCTTCTTATGTCTTTTTCTGTACTCCTCTCTGTCTTGTTCAAAATGTCTGCACCCAAACGTGTTAGGACTGGGAAAAGGAAGGTAGGAGAGTCATCATCAAACCCTCAACCCCAACCTCCACCTGATAGGTTGAGTCTTTGGTTCACCAAAGAATCTGATAAAATGCAATACTTGCAATACAATGCCACAAAACCTATCTGCTCACCCAAATACATTAGCCTAGATTGGTTCATAAATGAAAGCTTTGTTTTTCCTACCCTGTTAGAAACCCAAGGCCTTAGGAAGTTCATGGAGATGAAGGGTACCTATTACCTTGATCTTGTTAGAGTTTTCTACACCTGTGGCAAAGGCTCTATGCAAGGCTACTTTAAGTCCACTGTTAAAGGAGTAGAGATGGTAATTACTCCTGAGATTTGGGAGTCTGTTGCTGGTGTTACCAATGAGGGGGAAAGAAAATTTGATGAGACCCCTGGTGGTTACAGCAAAATAGGAAACTATAGGGAGTGTCTCACTGATCCAGACCAACCCATTAGGAATAGATTGAGTACTGGTCCTATGGCACCAGAAAACAGACTTCTTCACTACCTTATCACTTACATCTTAACCCCAAGGGCAACCAACCATGCCCAAGCCACTGATGAGGATCTGCAACTCATGTATGGTCTCACAAACTCCATTCCCATGAACTGGATACTTATTTTCCAGGAAATAATGATGAAATCCAAAAGGCTTATCAACTTTCCCTTTCCTTATCTTGTCCTAGTTTCTAGGTTTATTGATCATTTTGGCATTGATGTGTCAAATGAAGTGGTGGACAACACCAACTCCTCAAACAGCCTCATCCAAGAGAAGCATCTCGCAAAGCTTGGATTGCACAAGACTCCTGATGGCTGGGTCATGGGTGGACAGCCTCCACAGCCTCAACAAATGCCTCAGCAACAGGAACATGCTGCTGACAGTGAAGAGCTCTCTGGTGATTCTGCAAATGAAGGAGCCACTTCTTAACAGCCCATTCATTCTCAGTTTGAATCTCTTATGCTGGCTAAAATGGATGGCTTCCTGCAGCTGCATCATGACTTCAAGGCTGAAGTCCTAGGCTCGTTTAGGGAGTTAAATGAAAGACTGGATGATATAGAGGCCACACTAAAGATGGATGATGAATCTGAAGAAATTTAGGCCTTAGTTGTTATTTTTTTAATGTACTCTATTTTTTCTTTGTTTGATAAGCTTTATTATGTACTCCTAATTTCCAAATTAATGTCATATTATGTTTCAGTTTATGTTTAAATCCACTGTGTCTTACATTTTTGCCTTTAAAAAGCCAAATAGGGGGAGAATAATTGAAAACCGGCATGCTCTGCATTATACTCTGTTTGCCCCTATTTTTTGTGCTATTTTTGAACTAAAAATTCAGTTGCAAAATCTGGAAAAGTTAGGGGGAGCTAAGTGCTTAAATTGATTGCAATTAACACATATATGTTAGGAATGAATGCTGAGTTAATAACAGATGCTTTTAACACTTGTTCTTGCAAAGAGATTGTGAATTTTTCAGGTGTTAAGCATGTGTAAAAAAATGGTATGAAGCTTCTCCATTTAATCACAAGACCCATTGTTTTTCAATTTTAAATTTGGCATGTTTAAAGCCAAAAAGGGGGAGATTGTTGATTTGAGGGGGAGCTCTTGAAGAATTAAAGCAATGTAAAGACTTGGCAATGTTTTGACTTTCAACATGCTTGAAGGCTTGAAAGCTTGAAGATGAAGAATTGTGATTAAATGTAAAAGGAAAGAAAGCCTTCTGTTGATCCAAGTTCTTTCATGCATACCATTTATAATCATTCATGCATTGCATCATAAAAGGCTTTAAGTAATTGATTTGGAACTTAAAAGAAGCTAAGTGTTTTGGAAAAATGGCCTTAAGCTGGTTTAATCGATTACTTCACATAGAGAATCAATTATTTTTTCTTAAAGCTTTCTGGAAATTATCAAGAACAACTTAATCGATTACATCATCATGTTAATTGATTATTTCATCCTAGAATACACATAGATTTGACTGAGTGACTGGTTTAATCGATTACCACTAATCCTTAATCGATTACTTGCCTATTTAGAAAAAGGATCACTCTGTCTTAATCGATTACCATTTATTGTAATCAATTATTTAGTTCATTTCATGTTTTGCACATTGTCTGCCTTAATCGATTACCATATATTGTAATCGATTACTATTCACAAACATGATTTTTGCAAAGTCTGATTTAATCGATTACACCTCGGGATAATCGATTAAATGACCCATTGATATAATCCAGAATTTATCATGAACACTTTAATCGATTACGGGAGCGTATGTAATCGATTACATATGCAAAACAATCGATTACAGGAGCTGATTTAATCGATTACTGACGGTTATAAAATTAACTATAAATAGAACCCTTGCTCTAATTGATTAAAAAAACTCGAATTTTTTATTACTGAGCATTCTAAAGGCACACTAAGCTTTCACAAAGTGACTCTTCTGGGTTCTTAAGGTCTTGTTTCCATCATTTCTCATATGGTTTGTTAGAATTTAGTGAAGCAAGGCTATTCATTTCTAAGTTTAAGGAAAGGTTTGCTCTGCATATTGTTTCTACATTCAACCTGGTATTTTCATCATTATGCATATCATTCTTGGATCATTAGGTGAATTCTTTCCTTACTCTTTGATGGTGTAAAATTCTGATTGAATCTTTGTTTGTTATATTCCATTGTAATTGGGTTTTTCTTGCAAGATTAGATATAGTGTTTCTCTAAAGATAACTGAGTAGTGTTCTCAATGTGGATTTTGCTTCTAAGGGTCTAATAGGGTTTTAGACTTCTGAACTTTATCTAGGGTTGATAAAGAGAAGCTTGTAATTGCTTGTAAGAATATTATTGGTTATAGTGGAACTCTGCTCTAGTGTTGAGTAGAAGAAACTGGATGTAGCCTCATAGTGTTTGAGGTGAACCAGTATAAATTTGTGTGTTCTCTCATTTTCTGCATAATTGTAAATTCTCTTTGTGAATTCTATTATTACATATTGTTTCTTAAGGCATTACAAGTGTTGGATTAATCTTGGATAAAGAGTCTTGATTGGTTTTATGATAAAGATCCTAAGGGCAAAGAAACTCTGATTTTGATTCATCAAGAAATTTTTAAATTTACCAAGGCTAACCAATTCACCCCCCCCTCTTGGTTAAGTGTGAAGTGTTCCCATATTTTACACAATAATATATGCATCTTCCCCTCATGGGTACAAAATACAGGCATAACAAAACAATGAGCCAACATGCTCTCAAAATCTATGCCTAAGGTTAACACAGAACCATATCCCTGCTCGGGCCTCTTGCCCTGGGATCCACCATCCGCTCGCTGAGCATCACCTGCAAAATATTATCCCCACACATGGGGTGAGATACAAATCTCAGTAAACTCAGGGTTCTTGGAGGTATCTCCTCCCCCTGGTTCACTTCCATGACATATAGTATCAAAATTGGCATCACACCATCTAGCCATCATGGCTCTCAAAACACATCACATGTATATCACAACACAGGTGCCATTCCGTTGGGCACTACCAACATTAGGAATGCACACAATTATAGCATATATATATATATATATATATCACATATAACATTGACTGAGAAAGATCATCCACTGAATGGCACATTCTCTCAGGACTTTCCACATCATTGTCTGAGAAAGTTCATCCACTGAAGGGCACATTCTCTTAGGACTCTACACACATTGCCTGAGAAAGATCATCCATTGAAGGACACATTCTCTCAGGACATTACTCATACATATATGACACTTCCAAACGAAGATCACCCACTTAAGGGCACATTTCGAAAGGAAGTCCATAAGTAATCTATTCTACTGGCCAGAGAATCTCATCAATCATACAACATATCATCATAGTGTGCATCATATACATGTTTTCAATAAAAAGCAGTAACACACAATTTCAATACCACATGCATCATGACATACAATAACCATCACTCCCTTGGAGTATGGTGGAACACAGACAAGGGAAAACTCCCAAGAACAAAGAGCTTACCTACTCTAAGTGCTACACCGGCTCTCCCGGCTTCGTGGTCACAACCACCAATAACCTCTGTATCACGCCCTACACAAAGGCATACAAACAATCAATAATGGTCCTCAACCGTTAGAATGAAAAGAAATGCTATTCTTTTCCATATAAACCTTTTTTCTAAGCTATAAGGACTAGTCACCTAATTGGTGACTTATAGACCCCAACAAGATCTATCTCGGCCTAACCAAGGCACTAGAGTCTCCCTAAGACTCTGTATAAGTCAATTAAAGAGTTCAATACTCTATCCATGGCAATTCTCAATGATTATCAATATGGCTAAAATGATTACTTCAACACATTTTCACCGTTTATATATCCTCATGAGCACGTATTTTAAAAGCACCTAGGCTCATACATATCATAATATCATCAATTAACCAACATTCTTCCAACACATACATTTCTCAGAGCCAAATTCCAAAGTCCCTAAAATTTATATATCAAGGCTAAACCTTCATCACAACAACCTCCTAAGCATATTTTTCCAAAGGAACCAAGCCTAATTTCAGCTCTAACTCAAATGGGTCACTATTCATCTCAAGAACAAATTCTTAAATAATCGGTAAAACTTGTGTTTCTTACCTCTAAAACAATAAGGAAGGCTAGAGGACAACTTCTCCAACCTTGAATGTCCTTAAAACGCCTTCTCTCCCCTCCATAATCAAACTTTGTGAAGTTCCCTAGAGAAAATGATCTCTCCGTTTGATGGTTTTCAAGGAAAATGGAGGTTGAAATCTAGCTCATTGGATGATTTCCTTCAACTTTCATGTTGGAAGTGAAGTGTTTTGGTTAAGGAATGAAGGATTATGAAGCTTTTCTTGCTTGTTGATGGTGAAAACGGAGTAAGGAAGAAGAGAGGTGAGTTTTTGAAGAAAATGAGAGAAATGGGTCACTTAAGTGACTCCAGCCCGTGTCTCCGCGCTAATCGCGCCAATCTGGCGCTAACCGTGCCAGATTCCAGGGAGAAATGGCCTTCTGGTGCACTCTGGCGCTACTGACGCCATCCGCGCCGGGTACCAGAGCCACAACCAATTTTTTTTTTTAGCCTTGGTTATTATACTTGTAGCCAAGGGTTACTCACAATAGGAAGATATAGATTATACAGAATCTTTTGCTTTTGTTGCTTGTCTAGAGGCAATACATATTTTACTATCCTTTGTTGCTCATCATGGTATGATGTTGTATCAAATAGATGCAAAAAACGTGTTCCTCAATGGACTAATAAAGGAAGAGGTCTATGTGGAACAACCCCTTGGGTTTGAGAGTTCTGTCTACCCTCATCATGTTTTTAAAGTTAATAAAGCTTTGTATGGTTTAAAGCAAGCTCCTCGAGCTTGGTATGAAAAGTTAAGTTTGTTTTTAACTAAAAATGGCTTTATAAGAGGAAATGTAGATACTACCTTGTTTCGCAAATATTATAGTAGTCAATTACTAATTGTGCAGATATATGTGGACGATATCATATTTGGTGCTACTAATGACTCTCTGTGCGAGGATTTTTCCAAGCTTATGTAGGCAGAGTTTAAGATGAGTATAATAGGGAATTGAAATTCTTCCTTGGACTTCTAATTAAGCAAATAGATGAAGGCATATACATGCATTAAACCAAGTACGTGAAGGAACTTCTGAAGAAATTTAAGATGGACAATGCAAAGCAAATGAAGACCCCTATGCATCCAACCACTATACTTGGATTGGACGAAGAATCAAAGCAGTGGACAAAAAGACATACAGAGGAATGATAGGATCTATTTTATATCTCACCACGTCCAGACCTAACATTATGTTCAATGTATGCCTCTATGCCAGATTCCAAAAGGAACCAAGGGAAGTTCATTTATTAGTTTTTAAAGTCATATTTAGATATTTGAATACAGGTTGCTTGGTTACTGTGATGCAGATTTTTCTTCTAAACTAGTAGATAACCTCTATGTTTTCTTTACTGCTTCTATATAACTAGTTCCTTTCTATAGTTTACTTCTACACTATTGTGTCCAAGTTTTGTGAACTATTTTTTAAGCACAAAGTGATTTCGAACCCCTTGGAGGAAACCTATCATCCATTGATATATGTTTGAGAAAATCCTTCAAAGTTTTCGAAAGACAAAGTTTTTATGCATCACATTATTCACCCCTCCTTCTAGTGTGTTTCAGGTAATTCACTTAGAGCGTTTTTTCATGATCAAGTGACCTACTATGGAACTGATTTTCTCTAAGATAGAAGCTGATTTTTGTTTCTAAGGAGTATGAATGAATTGTAGCTTTTGTAGCAAGCTTTCCAACAATGCAAACCGCACCTCAAACAAATAACTATAACTCAAGATATGACGTGGTCTTTCCTATGGTTGTCATCATAAAACTAACACTAGACTTAGACAACTTTTCAAGCATTTTAACTATAAGAAGTTGAACAATACTCTTCTAACACCAAATATAGTATAATATAATAAAGACAACAACAACAAGAATAATAATAATAATAATAATAATAATAATAATAATAATAATAATAATAATAATTATAATAATAATAATATACACAAAATACACTTGTTGTATAGGAACACACACACACACACACACTATCACAACACAAGTACACGCTTAGGACAAAACCAATAATATACAAATAATAATAACAAATATTTACAGAAAGTATAATAGAAGGGTCCTAATAAGAGTTCTCCTTATGGTATATTCCTAGTACTCAAAACTTGGGGTGTTACAACGCCTTTTGATGAAGATCAACACTTTTGGATCTTAGACTTCATTTATTCTTCATAGGATTTTGCCAAATCCTAGGAGAATGTTTGTGCAAAATATAATCTCAGACGTTGAGTATTAAATGAATTTCTTAAATGCAATACTTAAATGCTATGTCAGATCGTGTTTGTGAGATATATCGTCTGAAACTTTAGACACTGAGATACATATCATGATCTGATAGTACATCAAACACAACTTTTGTAATTTGTATTTATTTGCATCTAATCAAAATAATTAGGAGTCATGATTCATCTTTAATACATAAATATCTTTTGACTTAACAATCTCCCCCTTTATGATGATGTCAAACAAACACAGATGTAAAAGTTGAAGGCATATATATATGATATGACATTTAAGTGCAATAGGACTCTTATTAGATGCATCATAAAATATTAAAAGAAATATGCACCATAAAACTTTGAGATAAAGTCTGTTTGAATAGAAAAGCTTATGATTTTATTCATTATAATATCTTCGCAATAATTACATATGAATAAAAGATAGATATTTAGAAACATCTTCCCCTCAGCTTTTGCATCCTTTGCTTTTTCTACATGCTTCCAGCTTTTACTTCTTCTCCCCCTTTTGTTTGGCAGCTTCTTCTTCGAGATTACATAGAAACGCATCTCCAGAGTCATCACCAAAAGATACATCAATGGCGCCGCTAGAAGGATTGGAATCTCCACTAGTGTGCTTCTTGAAGTAGTAGTCCTCAAAGATATTCCACTTATGAGCTTCCTTTTTAGCATGATCTTGATCATGAAGAGCTTCAGCAAGTGCCTCCCAAGTCTTAAGTAGAGTTTCCTCAAGTAGATGAACATATTGTTGAGATGAAAAAGGGCCATCATAGACTTCAACGGCCATAGCTTTAGAAGCAACAAGGATATCTTCATTAGAATTCATTTCTTTAATGATAGGCTTCACATGATGAGTGAAGGTGAATTTGGAGTTTGGACAATCAACAGAAAATGAGAAATTGCACTCAAACAGTCGCAAATTCTCTCTTCTAGACACATATGCGGTTGAAAGGAGTATCATCCACAAGTGGATTGTGGTTCATTGTTTGATAGCAACACCTAGTCTTGGCTTCTTGTAACAACCTGAAATTTTGATAGCTGAAAATATATGTTTGATGTATTTCTTGTGTTATTTGATTAATTTGGATTAGTTGAAGTATCGTGTGAATTGTCCTTGTGCAACTACTTGGTGTGGATGTTAGGTTATGTGGAGTTCGTTTGATTTGTGTTGGAAATGTGTGTTTCCAAGTTTGACCCAAAACCTATTTTGGTAAAAACCTTATCTCTGACTCGTTAACTATTGGATCTCCTTTAAACTTGGACTGTAGGTTTACTACTCACGTATGCATGCTTGGACCATTAGGATTTGACAAATAACATCTATGGACATCCTGTTTAACGCAACCAGCATGCTAAGCGTAATTCCATAGAGAAAAAAATCCACTAAGCGCAAAATGTTGTGCTCAGAGCCAAAAGTGGAATTTTACTTAGCGAGATGAGCTCGCTAAGTGACATCTACAAATTATAAATACGTTCATTAGCATGAAAAACAAGATTTTTCACCTCTTTCTCTCTCCAAACCCTCACCCAAAAATCTAGACCTCCTCTGCCACCACCCACGACTACTGGTGATCGTCACAAGTTGTCGTTGCTTGTTGCCGAACCACCGCATGAAGAAGAACACTTTAATTGAAGTGAAATCTTCAGTGGTTTACAACCCTCCTTTCGAGTTAATCATGATTTCCTTGTCTTCTTCTAGTTAGTTTAAGTCTCTCTTAGTATCTCTTGTGATTTGGGTACTGTTATTGGATATTTTTACATTTCCTTTGAAAAATCATTGAAAATGAGAAGTTATAAAAGTTTCCTTTTTTAGAAATTTGATATTTTTTTCGACCTTCGCTAAACCTCGGTCTCATTGGCGTGATCGGAATTTCAGAATGACGTCTATTTGATGTAGACTCCAAAAACACCATTTTAGTCCCTTTAAAAATTGAATGGGTATTTGACCCGAATGTTAATATTAACCTTGTCTTCAAAATCTATACTGAATTATTTTCGATTTGGTATATAGAGCTCTGCTTTTGGACCAAAGGACGTGAACCTGAGAAATCTCAAAACGATATTACAAGGAGCTAACAGATTGATATAGTTAGGTGAGGAAAGTTTATTGTTTGTTTACAAATTTTGATATCATAGTTGGGGTTAGGAAACCCAATTATGGGGATGTATATCTGTATCTGTTGCGTGTTGGTTTTCAAGAAAAATTGTGTTTTAAACTAATGAGATGTGATATATTTGTTATTGATGAATGAAATTGTGAATAATGTTGTTGTTATAATGATTAGAATTTTTTGGAAAAGTCTTAACTACAGAGGAGACTCTGCCCAAAATTTTATATATATTTTTCTATTTACTTCTTTATTAAATTTTAAATGGGGGTAAGAGTTTGTTTTGTATACTATAGTTCTCCTATTTAATTTAGAATTTTCCTAAAATGTTAGTATCTTGGTATTATGGATTGTTATTGTAAGAGATTTGTGTCATCTGAAAACTTGGGGAATTTGAATCCCAGAAATGAATTTATACGTATATTTGTGGAATGCGATTACTTGTGATGATGTCAGGAAAATTTCGGGGACGAAATTTCTAAAAGGGTGGGAGAGTTGTAACATCCTGAAATTTCGATAGCTGAAAATAGATGTTTGATGTATTTCCTGTATTATTAGATTATTTGTTTAATTTGGATTAGTTGAAATGTTGTGTGAATTATCCTTGTACAACTTCTTGGTGTGGATGTTAGGTTATGTGGAGTTTGTTTAATTTGTGTTGGAAATGTGTGATTTCAAGTTTAACCCAAAATAAATTTTGGTAAAACCATGACCTCGAACTTGTTAACCGTTGGATCGCCTTAAAACATTGACTGTAGGTTTGCAACCCAAATATATATGTTTTGACCGTTGGGATTTATGGAATAACATTTTTGGACATCTCTCTTAGCGCAACCAACACGCTAAGTGCAATTTCACACAGAGAAAAAAATTCGCTCAGTGCCAAAACTGGAATTTCGCTTAGCAAGACAAGCTCACTAAGCAACATCTACAGATTAGAAATACATTCATCAGTGTGAAAAACACTATTTTTCACTTCTCTCTCACTCCAAACCCTTACCATCACCCTCACCCTCACGCAAAGCCCTAGACCTCCTCCTCCTCCACCCACAACCACCGGTGACTGCCACAAGCCACCGTTGCTTGTCGTCGGACCACCGTATGAAGAAGAACACTTTCAAAGCGAAATCTTCAAAACCCACCTCGAGGATTTGGTAGAGAACAAATCTCTCAACCCTCATTTTGTGGTTTCTTCATGGTAACCATGATTTCCTTGTCTTCTTCTAGTTAGTTTAAGTCTCTCTTAGTATCTCTTGCGATTTGGGTAGTATCTCTTGTGATTTGGGTACCGTTATTGGATGTTTTTACACTTCCTTTGAAAAACCTTTGAAAATGAGACATTGTAAAAGTTATCTTTTTATAAAATTGGTGTCATTTTCGAGACCTTCACTAAACCCCGGTCACATTGGTTATTTCCTAAGTGAGAGTGTTATGTGGGCACACGTAAGCTATTTCCTGACAAATAGTACCATATTTGCATTTGAGAGTTGAGTCAGGTGCATGCATCATTCTGAGCATAATTTTTCTAAATTGTTGAAAAGTTGATGAATAGTTTGTTAATTATATGTTGAACTGATGATATATTAAGAATAATTGAGATGGTTTATTATCATTTTCTTTCTAATTATTGTCATCTGATATTTGTTGATATTTACAATAAACTCAGCCTTGCAATTTTGCACCGTGTGGTTGGTACATGTGATGATCGCGAACCTTCGTTCGTGAGAGCAGATGAGCAGCAATAGGTGTCTTTGGAGGGAATTCTATTGTTGGAGTCGCCAAGTTGACATGATAATGTTGGAATATATTTTGGGAGAGAGTTGTGTTTTGTTATCAATTCTTCATTAGTTGGTTCCTTGATTCTTTTTTATTGGGCATGTAGATCCCAGGTTTAGAAACATGTAAAAATTGAATTATGTTCTGACATGTGAATGATGTATAGTGGTTTAATATATATATATATATATATGTATGTATGTATTTGTGCATTGTTTGGTGAATATAAATCGTGAAAACATTTATCCTCGTTTTCATAATCAAATAAATGGAGTTTTCACTTAAAATTGAAATGTCATGTTTTAGAATAGTAACCTCATAGCGACGAGGTGGGCGTTACATTAGTGGTATCAGAGTAGGTCGAACCTTTCAGCCAGTGAGTTGTGAGTTTGTTGTGTTTCTCTGTGCATTATGTGTTTTCTTTGTTGAGTATTTGAGTACCTAATTGTTTCGTAACTACTTAAGCTATTTGTTTTTGTTACTCACTCACATTGTCATTTTATGTGAAATATGGAGATTTGTTAGTATTGTCATAACATGTTTGTATTTCTGATGTCTGTTATACCATGAGTTCCAATGCCTAGTCAAGAGCTATTAGTGAAGTGGCGGGTCGTTACACTTCTCATCAAGTTCCAGACTAGAGCTGTGAGCTCCTAATCTTTAAAACTGTTCCAAAGCTTACCAATCCCTATTTGTTAATTCCTTCTTAGTTTGCAGAGTAGCCATTTCATGCTTGAAGAGTGTCCTTGGCCTAGCTTGGACATAGCGAGTAGGGGGTGCATCTTCATCTTCTTCCACCAAAATCTCTTTGCCCTAATAGCAGTCAACTTTGAGAATCAGAACAGGATTTTCCACTAGTAACTGAAATTTAGTCACAGAGTGTGCAAGAAACAAAAACTGAGACCTAATCACGAAGGACAAATGGATGTTGAGTGCCAAAGTCCATTTTCTCCCTCCAAGCTTCGTTATAGGTTTACTACTCCAAGACTTTCCCTTGAATCCATGATATATATAAGGTCTGCGTCTGAAGTGGGGATAAGATTAGGTTAAGTCTAAGGTTGGGTCTAGAGGGTAACAACCAATCTTCTGAGTTTCCATTTGGTTTATTCAGACGTTTATGCAATTTCTGAAAGATATCATATAGAAGTTGAGGTTCAAATGTAGAGTCAATCATCTTTTTTATTTCTAGTTTGATCTTCATTGCATCAAAGGGGACATACTCAATAGATTTATAGATGCTTTCTAGTTTTTGAATGTTTGCTTTTGAAATTGGTTGAGCAAGCAGAGCATCAACAACATCTTCATTTCAGTTGTTACTGGATAAGGGTGAATATGTTCAGCCCCAAGGTCTATTTCTACAATATTTGCTTCTTCTTTAAACCCACACAATGAGACTTCAATAACAAAATAAAACATTGCAGCATCCAGAGCTTCTTTTTCTTCTTCAGCTATTTTGTCTATTACCATAGATGGTTGGAACTCAGATTCTCTTTCAATAGAAGCTACAAAGAAGATTTCAACATTGGTTTCCAAGGCTGAATGGATTTTTTCACCAACTCAGCTTGTTGTTGTTCTTCCTCAGACGCACCCATGATAGCCTCAATTAGGACTTCCTTAGGTACTTGGTCACTTGCAGTTGTCTTCTTGAGCTCTTCTTCTCTTGTTAGGGTCTTTAGAGATTCAATTGTAATTTCCTTGGGAATATCCACTTAAGATTGTCCTACAAGTGCAATCAGCTGAGTTGACTCCTCATCTTTTTTCTTCTTTTCTAAGACTTTTACAATCCTAGCCTTCTTTCTTGCATGTGTAAGAGAATGATTTTTGGCCTTAGCGATAGGAACAACTTTTATCTTTGCGAAAAGGGGGTGAAATTGGTTGGGGAGTAGGTTGAGAAGGAAGGGCTAGGGAAGAAAAAGGTAAGGGTATAAGGGTTTCCATGATTTCTACCTCAAATGATGGTGAGACAGGTTTAAGGTGAAAGGGTTAAAGACTCTGAAGAGGTATATGAGAAGGTGGTGAAGGTTCAGATGATGGTTGAGGATGTAAATGTTTGATTCTAATGCTAGGATTTTTGGGTTTGGATTTAGGGTATGAGGTAGAGTCTGAGCCCTTTTTCTTTTTGGGCTTAGATGATGGTTGTTTCTTAGGCTTTTTGGTAGGGGATTTTGGGTTAGAAGATGGAGATGAGTCTTTTCTTTTGGTGAGTAACTTGTGTTTGGGTTAGCTTGGTTTTAGTTTGACTTGCTCCCCCTGTGTTTGATGAGATGACGCTCTAGACTCAAGATCCAAAGGTTGTTCCTGTTGTCTTATCAACAACAGACAAATGAGCCTCAATAACCTCTTTCTTCACTTTCTTATTTATGTGCTTTTGCACACATTTAGGAAAATTATCAACAATTCCCATATTTACAAAGGTTTCCCCTTTCAGCCGAGTGACTCCAGATGATGACTCCAAAAAAGAGATCGACATCCACTACAACTTATCTTAGGATCTAGGTGAAAAGCATTCCATAAGGAATAATGCTCTTCTTCCCCTTGGAGCTGAACTTGTCTTTGATAACTTGCATCCAATAGTAGAAGATGATCTCAGGAAGATTCACCTTCTCACTACCATTACCTTATACATACAGAAGCGATCTTTATCATTGGCATAGTCTTTGGACCCCACTCTGGGCATGAGTATGTTGAAGAGAAAGCTATGTATCATCTTGCACATGTATCTCAAGTTTTTCGTCCTCAAAAAGTTATTGAGAACCTTCTTGTTCCCTCATCTGGGCACAACTTTCCATAGTGCAACATATCTACGATTTCTTGGGTTATCTTACTCTCTCTTTGCTCATTGTTAGTCCCTCTAAAGCACAACAATGGTGGCTGGAGAGATCACCGCTGAAGTCCTTTAATAATACCTTAAATATTGAGTCCATCTTGCCTTTTTGTTCCCTAGTAGAGTGCATAAAGGCCATAGTTCCATGTGTTGAACTTCTCCAAGAAGGATGTCCAGCCTACACGGTCAAAAAGTGTAATACCTCAACTTATCATCTTGTTATTATTGATATTTAATGAAAATTCTTTTCGATTTGCTTAAAAAAAATACCAAACCATAATTTTCCATTACTGAGTAATATTTATAATTCTGAAGTAACATATAATGAGATTACAAAAGATTTTTCCTCACTGATTGATATTTATAAATCTGATGTACAATAAAATACAGACTAGTATCAATTCTATTACATGGTACAAACAACTAAAATACTTATTAACAAAGAAATACATCTTTAAACATAACCTCTTCCAAATATTACATCTTCAAACAAAATTTTCTTCTTGTAGACAAATAATAGCCTCTTTTTGTTGTTCATCTGCTTGCCTGAATAAAATCGAGGTCATAGCAGGTGTCAACCATAGACACAAAGTACAGAGTAAGTTTATGATAAACATAATTTAAGCAACATAATATATTCAATATGCAGATATTCATAACAACATCCTCAAAGATGCATAATTCTTTTAGACTCTTATCAAGATGCTTGATTCTCTTAAACTCTTATCATGTGGTACCAACAGTCAAGATAGCCCCATCCCAGTGGCACAGAACTGAAACGATCAGTCAGGGTCCCACAGTGTTGCAACAGGATTCTCACCCACACTTCATGTGATCATCATGGGTGGCATGATTTCCCCACTGCCGAGTCACCCCCCAGTTCAGACTTCTCTTACTGAATGCTCAAACTCAGTTCCTGCAGCTATCTGACACACCTCCTCTATGAGGCAACTCTTATACACACCTTCACTCTGAGGCAACTTGTAACACCCTTATTTTTAGGAAATCTTTGTTAGATTTTTCTCAGTAAATTAATTGTAACACCCTTATTTTTAGGAAATCTTTGTTAGATTTTTCTCAGTAAATTATTTAGGTTACAAAGAATTAGTTTAAGGAAAAATGACAAAAATGCCCCTAGATATTTTGCGAAATGACCAAAATACCCTTTACCCTCAAAATGGCCCGATAATTTTGAGAATGCTGTAGGGACTTAAGTAAGAGACAATATATTCTTAGAAAACAAATTATAAACAAAGTAGGTGATAAGAAACCATGAATTAGAATTTCTAGGAATTTTAATAAAAGTTTTGAAAAAGAACTTAATACAGACTAACATAAGTATCTGAAAAATACAAAAAAATGATTCATACAATTTATAGAATTTTCTCTCAATTATAGGATAAATAGACCTCTTTAACAAGTTAGTTTAGTAATTTTATTAATTAAACAAAATTGGACCACTAAGAATTTAGAAAATTACTATTATATGGAAAAAAAGGTTGTAAGTTTGGCTTTAAAACTAAAACTTAGCCGTGTAACATAAATCCAAGGGAGAAAAGCCTTTGAAAAGTCAAGAATAAACACATGAAAGGATAAAAGAACTTAGCCTAATACAATTGGTCCATGTGTAAAGGGCTAATAAATGCTTAAGATATTTGTAATGCCAAAATCTAGCAAAACAAAAATACCAAACCGTATGGAATGAAAACAAAACGGAAATGCCTACACCCAATGGAATATCACGTGAAAAAATAAAGCTAGAAACAAGGAGAATGTAGAAAAATCAAGAAAGACACATGGAAGGCCAAGAATCATTAGCCAATAAGAATTAAACAAAGCAAAAGTAAAGACATGATTACTTAAGCAAATAATTGTAAGATATTTTGTGGAAGCAAAAGGCCAATACCTTTATAAAACAAGTGGGGACCATGCACATGTAGTAAACGTGCAGCCCCTTTGTCCTTGTCAAAGCCAATTCAAAGTTTTAAAGCTTTTCCAAAAGAAATCAAGGAGTAGTCGTGCATTACTCCTTGACCGTGCACTAACTCTTTTGCAACCTTTTCACTTTGGCTTCCTATCATTTTCAAAATACCCCTTCATTAAAGAAAAGCAAGGCAACTAAACTTAACAAGCTCACGTGAAACTTAAAGAAAAGAGAGCAAGTGCTATCCAAATTTTAGGAAACAAACAAGGTAAGGGAAGCTTATGATACATAGAGTTTCAATATGCTAGGAGTCTTAAATTATTTCTAAAATTAGTTTTGGTTATTAAGAATATGATAAATTGTCTTAAAGGACTAAAATTGGTTTATTACATGTATTAATTAAAGAAGTAATTTGAATTGAGATTAATAAATGTTTAGAAGCATTAATAGATGATATTAGCATGAATAAATTAAATCTAGCCTAATGAGTATTTGGTTATGAGATTTGAATTTTAATGTGTAATGATTTAAATGGTATTTATATATTATTAAAGTTTATGTGGCTGATTATTATTCTTGAATATGTTTATTAAACTTTGTGTTAAAGGAGTGTTGAAATTTTGTGTATTATGTTGAAAACCATGATTAATGCTTAAATTCTAATATTATGTTAAAACCATGATTAATGTTTAAAATTCTAAGAAATTATGGCATGTTTTGAAGATTCATGGAATGTACTGTTATTGTAAGATTTTGGGAAAATAAGTTTATATGTTGTTGTTCCATGAGATTTTAAAAAATATATTGGACATTGTATTGGTTTATGAACATGTGGAACATAAAAGTAAAGAATAAAATTAAAGATTAAATATGAATCGTTCATGCATGTGCATATGCCCTGCGGGGTTTAAGCCGCGTTACCTCAAGAGGAGGTGTGTCAGATAGCTGGACTGAGTCCATGCGTTCAGAGGATTCTGAACTGGGGGGTAGTTGTATCAGTGAGGACCACACCACCATGATGATCACATAGGTGGAGGTGACACTCCTATGCGCCACTGCGCTACCCTGACTGAATGGATAAGTCTGTGCCACTGGGATGGGGCTATCTTGACTATGGTACCATCTGATAGAATTTTGAGACAGTCATGCATCATATAAAAAGATAAGCATGTGTTTTCCTTGAATTTTATGAATGATATCATGGATATTTATAAATATGCTCTGCTTATTTAAACTGTATTTACCATAGAGTTACCCTATTTTGTGTCTGTGGTTGACACCTGTAATGACCCCAATTTATTTGGGCGAGCAGATGAACAGTAGTAGCAGAGCATGGATGTTGGATTGAGGATATGCATGGATGATGTGATGAAGATGTTATGAGGCTTACTATTTTGTGGCTTTTGATATGTATTGGACTGTCTATATGTTATTGGATCTGTATTATGGACTGTACTATGGACTATTTTATATGGGAACTTAAATACGTTGGATAGTTATTAACTCGTTCACCGTAATTACTATGATGAATTTTTAATGAATTAGCTTAAGCTTATGGTAACTTAATTTTCGAAAATGAATTGGGAAAAAAAAAATTCCATTCGTAAACTAAATAATTAATAAGCTAAATATGTAAAGAAAAAGAAGTCGTTACACAACTCTTATGAGACACATCAACATGTAGTATCAATTGTCAAGATAGTCCCATTTCAGTGGTCCAGAACTTATCCGATCAGTCAGGGTACCCCAGTGTTTCCTAGGTTCTCAGTCACACTTCATGTGATGTGATTCCGTACTGCAAGAATCACCCCCTAGCTCAGACTTCTCTTATCTGAACGCATGGACTCGGTTCTTGTAACTATCTGACACACCTCCTCTCTGAGGCAACTCTCATGATACTCATGAGATGGTTTCACTTATGCATGACTCATTCATTTTATCAACTTATATGTATTTTCCACATCAATCTCCAATCATTGTCTCACATAATTTACTCAGAGATTCAATATAAATCAAGTACAGAACTCAGCTTGTTACTCATGTACAGAAACTCAACATATCATTCATATACAGAGATTCATAAAAACACTCAACAACACATGGAATTTAGAGAAATTCATAGAAACACTCAACAACACATGGACTTCAAACACTTATTCAAACACAAACAACACTTAAACTATCTTTATCATAAAGCTTCCCTATACATACCTTATAACCTCTTATGAAGCTTGTCTATCTCTTCCTAATGGTACTAGCTTTTACACGTGATCTTCAAGGGAAAATGGAGTCTCTTTTATGCTTTGGAAAGGAAAGGATGAAAATAAAATGAAAGAGATGGGAGAGAGATTCACGTGAAGGTGTAGTAGGATGAAGTCTTGAGAATGACTTCAACTTAAGGCCTCCCCCCCCTTTTATATAGAGTTTGGAAAATAATAGAATATTTAAAAAATTCTTCTAAGTCATGATGCTTCCATTACAAGTGTCCCTACACTTGTCATGACCTTTACAAGTGTCCCACCACTTGTCATGGTCTTGAAGCTTCTTCCTTTTTTTCTTCCAGGCGTCCTCTTACTTGGCATGTTCATGAAGTTTCTCTCTTCTTCTAGCTTATTCAGGTGGACAACAAAGAAGGAGGAGAAAATTTACTTTCTTTCATGCTACTTTTTATAAATAATTCCCAAAGCATGATGCCTTCTTATCCCTTCATCAATGGTGGCTTACAAGTGACTAGATGTTTCTTAAGCCTTCATGATTGTATCTTATCATTTTAATTTATGAAGCTTAAGATATTTTTCTATTTATCATGTTTTCATTTTCTTAAAGAGAAGAAAATTATGCGATTTTTCTTGTATCCACATGTCACATTTTATGAAGAAGAATTCAATTTAAAGATAGCTTCACACATGGCATTCACTAGAAGGAAGTAAAATTCAATTCGAATTCATCTTCACACATGGCCTTTTATAGGAAGAAGTAAATTTCAATTTGAACTCTTCTACCTAAAGGATAATATTAAATAATAGAACTCTAGAGTTTTCCAGAAACTGACTTCAATTACAGTACAAATTGCTCACAAGCAGTCTATACAGAGTGCTACACGGACTTTACATACAAGACTGCTCTTACCTTAATTCTGATTGGTCCATACTACTTTTGACCATCAAAATTACTAAATCATCTCTTTGAATAAGTCTATACATCCTACAATTAAAAGGAAATTCCCCAGATTTTACTTATCATTTTTCTATACTTTTCTGCTACCTAAATTTTCCTGAATAGAATTTCAAAGTTATCACCGTATAAAATTCATAGAAATTCTATTCTGAAGCTTTCTGTCACAAAGTATTTTGGTAATTTGCCATCAAATGCTACTTTGTAATTTCATCAAGTTTTCACAAAGTATCTAAGGTTGTCTTGGTAATTTTAGTTTCAAGGGTATTATTGTAATTTGACACTCTAGGGGCATGATTATAATTTTCCAAAATATCCAAGGGTATTTTTGTAATTTCTACCTTAAAATATCTTACCAAAATATCTAAGGGCATTTTTGTAATTTCTGTTTTAAGGGAAGGGCAATATGGTCATTCTTCGTCAAATATTTTTGTAATGTCTCTAATTAATATTTCACCCAAATAATTTAAATATAGACCATCAAATCTCTCATAACCTAATACTCACATTAATAGCTATGCAAGAATTATTCATATAATAGTTTGACCATAATTTTTGAAATTTCAGGGTGTTACCATGTCAAAACTTTCTTCCTTAAGACTCTATAAGTTTGCCCATTTACCAGGGATAAGCCAGTCTTCAGGGAACATTTTTGTTGCATCTTTAACATTTTTGATGATGGGGATGCCAATTGATTCGTTCCTCTTGGGTGTCATTGTTGACAAAGGTAGAATGAAGAAAAAAGAGAGTTTTGAAGTTTCAAGTTCTTAGACGATGATTGCAAGATCACAATGTTCTCTTAGAGTTCGAAATTTCAAGGAACTTTTCTAAGTGCCTACCTTTTCCTTTTATAGTTTTTCAAAAAGAAAGAGAGAGAAAAAGATGAAATAACAGCTCAAATCTCATGAAATATTTTTCAAAAACTGTTTTTCATTCATGGAAAAAAGAGCAACGCACGTTTTTCAATAAAAAATGATTTTTTTTGTCTTTTTGAGCAACTTTTTCCTTCCGTCTATAAACTTCAACAAACATTAGTTCCAACAGATTAATGAAAAGAATGTACGATGATGTTATCATATGAGGAAGTATGTTTCATTAATATGATAAACTAGTTGTTGCGTGATTACGGCAAGTGCACCGATCGTTAACAAGTAATAAAGTAAGTAAGTGAGTTATCGTCTCCACAGGGATTGGGGTAATTTTCACAGTAATGCTTAAGAGTGTGATTGAAAGGAAAATAGAAAATTACGCAGAAAGAATGTTGTTGATTGATTGGTTATTGAATTGTAAAACAGAAATTAAACAAATGCACTAAATTGAGTTAAGTTTACCAATGGATGATGAATTGTAGTCAGGCGCAATCCCTTCTGAGTCCTCCTCTTTGACTTTAAGTTAAATTACTGTGCACATATGATAAATCTTTTCTATAATTGTGAAACCTAGATAACTAACGAGTCAACCCTTTAATTGATCAAAGAACCCTAAGCTTATAGTGATTCTGTCAAATTAAGCATGTGAAGAATATATCATATGGGATCGTGTTATGATTGTTCAGAAAATAAGTCTTTCTAGATTAGTTAATCCCTAATCCCTTAGTGAATTAACCCTTTAGCCTGAATCGAAAACCTAATTCCTTAGTGAAATCTATTAGTTTAAGCATTCAAAAGATCATATTATAGTTTCTGCACCTACGCATCCCTATTCCTAGGTGATGAACAAATGTTATTCTTTATCAGTTCCGAAATTAGAATTCCAACGTCCCATTGCGAATCCTAACCCTATGCACTTAATTGAAGTGATCAATTTCAAATAAGAATCTGGATGAAGAGAAGATAAGAATAAAACAATCAAAACATAAGTTTATTTCAATACCAGTCAATTACAGAGGAATTCTCATCAGTTCATGGCCTTCCTACAATAAGAGGTTTAGCCTGCCATAGGCCTCAAAAACACCAAAGCTATTGAATAAGTCATGATTTTCCTTGCAATCCTTGCTTCGATTCTTAAATTCTAGGGTTTGGATGTTGAGAGTATGAAAATTCAGAAGAAGGAAGGTACCTCCTCTGTTCAGAGGCTTAATATTTATACTAATGTGTAATTAAGGCAAGGAAACCAAAAGATAATCCTAATTACAAAATCAATCTTTTTAAAACAAAAAGCAGAATCATCTTCACGCGATCAGCGCGCGACTCCACGCTAATCGCGTGGGTCTTTCAAAAGTGTGACGCTGTTAGCGTCGTCTATCACGCTAGTAGCGTGAGTTGTTCGAGACATCTGGTTTGGGTTCGTCTTCTTGACGCTACTAGCGTGAGGTTTCACGCTAATAGCGTGACTTGGTCGAGAGCTCAGCTCCTATTTCCCTGCAACTGGCGCTAGTAGCGTGAGTTCTCACGCTAATAGCGTGAGACTTCACTTTTAGTTTTCTCTTTTTGCTTGATTTTCCTCCTTTTT